>VDFB02137365.1:14403790-14529928 GCA_007258455.2 Sequoia sempervirens
CTATGTGGCACAACTTGGACCAATCAAAGAGAAAATTGTGAACTATTTGCTGTGAGACCATTGTGACCATTTCTGTGAGGAAGTGGAAACATCTACATTTTGATAAGGATGTTGAGCTGGAGATTGTTGTTTGACAATTCTAATCTTGAACTGATTCACAGAGCTAGATGAGAATGAATGTATATGAATGCATTGGACATTCTATAGGGTGTGCCGATAAGCTAAGGAGCTGGAGAGCCAAGAGCCAGACAGAGAACGATAGAGAGAGGACCGAGTGGCTAGATGAAAGGTCGAGGCCATGAGGTTGAAGTAGAGGATTGAGAGGTAGAGTTAAGCTGCTGGAATCTCTTGTGATCATGATTGCTTTGGGTGATCTCTCAGGGATAGTTTGCTACCATTTGTTTTCAGAATGAACAAGATGTAATCTCTAAAAGGCTAAGAGCCTAAAACTATATTGTAACTTTCTGCTGTTGAATAATACAATGGCTCAAAATTTGGAGAGTGGGGTTTTTCACCTGAAAGGGTTTTCCGCACGTAAAATATTTGTGTTCTGTTTTCATATTATATTTCTTCCATGTTGTTGCTTGTTGTTGAATTTATTTGTGTTTCTCTTAGAAGGACTAATGTGGGAAATAACTGTCTGTTTCCACTTTAGGACATAGTAGTATGTGTCTTTGAGGCAACCTAATCAAAATTAAAGTTACTGAAGGTTCTGGATATTTCTCCTGTGAAGATTTCTTAGCTTGATGGTCTGGAAGAAATCTAGAGGAATGGACTGATGTATTGATCCTTTGATGAGTTGAAGCCTTGTGGAATTCTGAGACAACATGTAGCTTGAAGGATGGTCAAGATGGAAAAGGGAGTTGATCATGTTGTGATATGTATCTCCTAGTTGGTAGCGGTATAACCTTAGAGTATGAGGTGGATTTCTTTTCTCTCTGGTTGTGTAGTAGTAAATCTTTCATATTGGGTGTCTATGTGTCAGGCTCTTGGGTGATATGGAGAAGCCTAGATTGTTTCTCAGTCATGGAAGAGAGTGCTTATGCTAGGTGGTGGTTCCTGGTGTTGGAAGGCATTGTTTCCTGTTAACCTTGAATGCTTGAAGGCTATGGAGTTAATCATTAGATGATTTGCAAGCTTTTGAAATAGCCTTTCTCTCTTTCTAGGATGCATGTACATGTTGGTGGTTTTAGAGTTGGTTTGAAAAGGACCTGGATTCTCCTAAATTTTTGGTTTCTTTCTAAGGATGATTTGTACTTGCATGGATTTGTGGTTTTGCAAGTTTTACATGGTTAAGAAAAACTTGTGGTCATGTGGAGTTGCTGTTAAGCTATTGTCTAGACACTAGCTTTTTGGGGTGTTGCTGGATGAGATAGTTGCAATTCTGCATGCATGCTTGGTGCATGGCTTGAGGAGGTATGATTTATTCTCTGCATGTGAGTGTTGGTGCATTGTTTGTCACTCAACATTCTTGTGGTGGTGCTTGTGGGTTTCTTGACTAGGGTGCTTGTTGTGGATGTGATTGGCGAATCGGATCTGATCTTGATCTAGTGTTTGAGTCATGTTGTCTATGTGGTTATTCTCTTTGAAATCTTAGTTGTATTTCCAATGTGATGATGGGTTTGCACATTTCTATTAAATGGATCTATGAGTTGTGCAATGTTGTGGGTTGTCTTTACTTACATGTTTGCTATGAGACGACTCAAAAGTGGACTGTCTATATCCACGAGGTTGATTCATTGTTGGTACAAACTTGTTAGCCGATCTTGTCTTTGGTCACTTGTGCATTGGTGTTGTGCTTTAAGATGAGAGGATGGATACTATATAGTACCTGAATAGTCAGTTATGGGAACCTGTAACAGGTGGTCATGATGCTTGGAGAGCTCGAGTGTCACATTTTAGTGGGAGCTCTAGCAGTGACTGTGGATTCATCATGTGGTGGTGAATAGTCTTCTTTAGTGTTGCAAATGTTTCTTGGGACCCTGTTGTTGTAGAAGGGTTCTTTCACATTTGCATGAACATTATTTGAAGATGTACAACATCTTGGAACCATGGAGAATGCTTGGAGTCGTTGGCTAAGGTGTTGGTGGTGCTTGATAGGTGATGTTGTTTTTAAGTCTATTTGCTTTATGTCATGGTATACTCTTGTTTGTACATTGGAGTTTTGGCATTGTGCATTGTAATTGACACAATGGAGAAGTCACTTGAAGTGTGGTATCTCCTATGGGGATGTGTAGATCATGGTGTCATGATAAGGTCCTGATTCAGATGATTGGAGCTTTGATAGTGGTCTGGTAATTCTTTGTTTATTGAGTGCTTTTATTATTTGCTTGATACTTCACGATGTTGTAGTAATGCAGTTGAAGTTTAACATGAGATGATCGATTGCTAGTACTCATGGATACATGAAGAATAAGGTGAGGTTGTTTTTCTCTTATGAGAGAAGTGTTGTTGCTTGTTACTCTTGTTAAAGTTTTTCAACAGAAATGTCAGAAAAGCCTTCACCTTGGTTGAATGTGAGTTCAATAAGAGACTATGAGGAGATAGCTCTTGGATTAGTCATAATGGCTTGTATATCTTGAAGGAGTATTCTCGTTCCCACTCTTGGTTTGCTCAGCAGTTTATCTGAGAGGTATTTGGCCCTTTGTATTTTTCAGATGTGTTTTATGTTTACTTTCATGATATGGATCTTAAATTGATGTTTAATGGTTCTGGAGGATTCATAGTGGAAGATGTATAGTTTTTTTTTATCTCCTTCTTACTAATGAGAATTGGTAGGAGACATTGTATGGGCTGATTTCCTGAAATGGGGAATGAACTAGCTTGATCTTCTTAGAGATGCTTACATCCATGTTGTTTGTTTAATTGGTTTGATCTTGGTGATTGAATGGATGGACATTGTTAAGGTTTCTCTTTTGGGTTATGAAGAAGATCATTCATGGCACAAGTGGCTGTTAGAAGTGTATGTAGAAGGATGTTCTACAGGAAGATGATGTGCAGAGTTTCTCTCTGTGGTTGTGAAGGTTTGTGGTGAGAGAAATGTCTCTTGTAGTAGTTTGTTGTAGGATGTGCATATCATTGTGGATATTTCCTTGGCACTACATGGTTACATTTTCTATGTGCTGGTATTGGTAGACTTGTGATTCCTTTGATCTTTCAGATCAAGATTACTTAGACAATGGGAGTTCCTATTGTGTTTTTTGTCTTCTTTGATTGGTTAGCACTTGGAGCTTGCATTTGTTGTTGATGGGTTGTTTTTGGAGTAGCATGAGTTTACTAATGCTGATACCTTTGAGGTATGTGTGATTGGATGGAATAGCACGAGCTGTGGGTGCTATTTTTCAGTCGCATGGGTTTATTAGTTGGATGGGAGCAGTCAATCTAACTATTGTTCTAGCTAGTGTTTTATATCTATTTTTTGGAGAATGACTTCACTGGTGTGTTCTGTTTGAAGCTTTGAAGTTGATATTGATTCTGTATAGCATTTGAGCATAGTGAAGTGGTAGCAGTATCTTGTCGGTCATATCACTGGGATCTCTTGCTTGTGTTCATTGGAATGGTGCTTATTCACCTTGGCTTGTATCTTTCTTCCACATGTGCCATGTTGGAAGATGACAAGGATTGTTTCCTGAATGGTGGAAATCTTAGATGTTGGAGCAAAGTTGTTGATTGAGCATGAGAGCATGTTTTTTGATCTTTGTGGTTTCCTGGAAGGCTGTGATCGGTTGCTTTGTTGGTCAGTGAGTTGTAGTTGGATGCCTAGTCTTTGTTGCAGATTGTTTGGTGGACTATTATTTGTTGAATCATATTAATTGGATGTATTGAGTATTGTGAGGTTTGAACTGGTGGAGCTAGTGTGATCTTAGTTCCTAGTTGCTTTGGAGGTGCCTGTGTGATCTTCGTCAAGTGGGAGATTGTTGGAAAATGTGCCTCAATATCACAGGCTGAAACCTTTGAGAAAGCATGGTCACTATGACATTCCTGTTGTCTAGCCGAGTAATAGTTTAGTAACCTTGTGTTTTGCTCATGTCGCTGTGACTTTGCTTTTGTCTTGCCAAAGGAGCCTATCACTATGACTTGTGGCCTTTGCTGTAACCTTCTGTTGAGTGGAGACCTCTGGCTGATAGTTTGGTCTACCAGATGTCGGGGAGACCTATAGCAATTGGAGTCATCGGTGTAACCCATTTTCTTCGATATGAAGTCTTAGTGATGGAGGGTTGTCTCACCGATATGTTTTCTCCTAGGGCTATCGCGGTAACTCAAGTGTGTCAATATGTGGTCCTAGCAATTGGGAGATGTCTGGATGATGATATACAGTCAGAGTAACTCAAGGGTCTCGGCATGAAGTCTTGGCAACAGGAAGATGTCTCACTGACAAACATATGGAGTCATCGGGGTAACGAAAGAGAGTTCAGTAAGAACTCTTAGCGACGGGCATTTGTCTCACCAATGGTGTGGGATGTGTTTGGCATGAATCCTGGCAAAAGGTGGGCTCGGGATAACCTAGAGACTTCAGCATGAAGTCTTGGTGATAGGTGTTGGTCTCACCGATGGCTGTGGTGTATCATAAGAGGCTTGGTGTAACCTCTTGGTGATAGTGGGAAGTCTGGCCGACAGGAGACTTCGGTGTAACACGTGTTTCGGTATGTTGTCTTACCTAATTTGAAAAGTCTTGTTGACTCGATATAAGATGGTGTGCTCGATGTGATGTCTTGGCAAAAGATGAATGTATTGCCGACTATCGAGCACTGCAGTGTAACATGAAGGCATCAGTATGATGTCTTGGTGAAGAGTGTTTGTCTTGTTGATGGAAATCCTGATGCTAGTATGACCTCTCAACGAAAGTGATAAGTCTTTCTGACTATTGCTTGGTGTTCGGTATGACTTGAAAGCTTAGTATGATCTCTCAGCGAAGGGCGATAAGTCTTGCTAACTGTTGAGCATTTTGGAGTGACCTTTGAACATTGGTATGAAGTCTCATCAAATGGCAATAGTCTCACCGATGAGAATGCTAAGGTCGATGTGACTTGGGAGCTTCAATAAGATGTCTTGGTAACAAGGGGAAATTTGAGTGATAGCTTTCTAGACTCGATGTAACATCTTGCCGATAGTGAAGAATCTTGGTGATAAAGACAATACGGGCTCTGTGGCATTGGGGAGACATGGTTAGTGTCTCGCCGACATGTGACACAAGTTTATTGATGTTTGACCGAGTGAAGTCTGTCCTACATGACATGACTTGGACTAATCAGAGAGAAAATTGTGAACCATTTTCTATGAGACCATTACGACCATTTCTTGAAGGAAGTGGAAACATCTACATTTCGATAAGGATGCTAAGTTGGAGATTGTTGTTTGACAGTTATGATCTTCAACTAATTCATAGAGCTAGAGGAGAACAAATGTATATGAATGCATTGGACGTTCTGTAGGGTGTGCTGATAAGCCAAGGAGCTGAAGAGCTGAGAGCCAGAGAGAGAATGATAGAGAGAGGACCGAGTGGTTGGCAAAAAGGCCAAGGCCATGAGGTCGAAGCAGAGGATTGAGAGGTAGAGTTAAGCTGCTGGAATCTCTTGTGATCATGATTGCTTTGGGTGATCTCTTAGGGATAGTTTGCTACCAGTTGTATTCAGAATGAACAAGATGTAATCTCTGAAAGGCTAAGAGCCTAAAACTATATTGTAACTTTCTGCTGCTGAAAAATACAATGGCTCAAACTTTGGATAGTGGGGTTTTTCAACCGAAAGGGTTTTCCCCATGTAAAATCTATGTTCTATTTTCATAGTATATTTCATCTGTGTTGTTGCTTGCTATTGAATTCACTTGTGTTTCTCTCAGAAGGATTAATGTGGGAAATAATTATGTCTGTTTCAAATTTAGGACATAGTAGTAGGTGTCTTTGAGGCAACCTAATTGAAATTAAAGTTACCAAAGGCACTACTATTTGGAGTTTTCCTTAGATGTGCTCCTAGATTTCCTTATAGAAAGAAAAGATGAAAATATATTGCCCATGTGTCAATTTATGTTAGGCCATGTCAGAAAATTAAAAATGAGCTGATTTGAAATCCCAATGAGAGGATGACTTGCATATGTGAAGTGACATTAACTACAACCTCCATTTATTCTCATCATAATTCTCCTTTATCACTCCTTTTTTTCCATTATTGGTTCTGTCGTAATCTTGAGTTGCAAGAAAAATGGTGGAAAAAAAGAAAGGAAATTTAGTTGATATTGGCACTAAAAATTTAGTAGGTATTGTAGAAGAGTGAAATTTATTTTTAAATGGGAATTGTAGGAAATAATTATAGAGGTCACAAGGTTATTGACTGATAGTGAAAAATTACCCTACCTCTAGAGATGCCAAATCAACTAGGACCAAATTTATAGAGCCGAACGACCCCCCCATTGAGCATAGATAAACAAGGTGCAAAGATAATGTCTCTACTCGAGCCATGGAAGTAGATAGCCATTTATGTTATCAAATACATCATGTGTGATGGTCACTAGTCAAATTTTTATTCCATGCACTTCAAGCTTTTGAATCACATGAGGCATGGAAGGAGGATGAATGTGCCTAACGTGCTATACAATCTTCTCTCAATCATGGAAACCAAGACTCAAAAAGGTAGGGATAATTCTATTTCCCACCATTGTCTAATTAAATTGTTGGTTGAAAAGTCTTTGCATGATGTATCTGGAATGACTTGGGAAGAATATGAATTCATGTAGCAAGAAGTGGAAGAAGAACCAATACCCCTGTAGCCAAAGATAATTGGACAACCTGAGTCCATGCAAATAGTGCTATATGAGGAGCCACCATCAAAAGACTAGTAGGAATTTATAATCCTCCTGATTTTATAGTACATACAATAATTTTGGATTTATGGAAAGAAATACAAAGGAGGAAGGAAGAATGGAAAAAGGAAAAATAAAAATTGAAGAAGGAAATTCAAAAGAGGGATGAGGAGATTGAAGATAACAATGCAAAAATTTCCACCCTGAAGCAGAGGGTGGATGATATGGAAACCTTGGTAACATAGATTTTGGAATGTAGGACCCCTACAAGGGTCTATGCTATGCCCCTGAAAGAGAAACATCTCTCTTTTAAGCTATCAAGGATTGCCTCAATTTTTAATCCTTCTATTGACACCCCTATTGAATTTTTCAATGCTTATAGGATTGCCTCACTTGAAATGAAGAATTTTCTATGTGAGTTTTATTTGCATAATTATGCTATAACTCAAGACTGTGATTGGAATCCATTGTTGTACATTGAGGATTTCCAATTAAGGGCATTTATGTCTTGGGTACAAAATGAGATTAGTTGGGAACAACGACATGGGTCTTATAAGAAATTTGAGTCTAACATCTCTCTGCCCATTAGGCCTAAATCAAGCAACCCAAGGGATATTTATAGAGAATGGAATAGAATGATTCTCGGACCTACTTATGGCAATATGATTATGCCTTGGATTGAGCTAGTTTATAGTGAGTATGAGGTAAAGATAGTACCAAAGGAGGAAACTATGAGAAGATGTCCATCACAAAGATGGAATATCCTAACTGATGAACTGAAGTGGGCTGAGCCTCATTCCATCCACAGTTATGTTGTAGCACTAAAAAATATTGATAGGTATATTTAGATTGGTAGAACAGAGGGGCAATCGTAGATTCCCCTGACCTTCCAGCCACCTATGCTCATGTGGCTCATGCCAAACTTTAGATTCTACTGGTACGACATTGCTGCAGAAAAATATACATGGAATATATTTGACAGATTAGGAGGATTCTATTGGGATCATGATTCATGCACAACAACAACTGATGCTGGATAGCTATTAGTTGCAAATTTTAGAGCTTTGACCAAGCAGAAGAAAAAACCTTCCCCTGCTGGAGGACCAACAAAACGTTAGGTTGGGGGGAGTGATGAGCCTATTTTTTGGTACAATTTTGGGTAGAATATATAGTTTATTTGTTGTCATTTATCATCGAATTTGATGTTAAATGTTGATATTTTCATAATGTTTCCCTCAAACCATAGACATGGGGCTTATATCTTATCTTTGCAAGTTTTAATGACATTGGCATATTATGTGGATTATCTATATTGATTTTGCATGTGGTTAATGAATGTTCCTTAAGTTGGTTATAGATGTGTAGTTATTGTGCGTACTGACATTTCCATGTAGATTTAATTTAAATATGTTAAGTTGAGGAAGACATCACTAGCTAGGCATGCACCATAATGTCTAGCAAAGAATTGCTCAAGGTCAAAGGATGTCAATGGTAAAAGATTCCTCATGAAATTGATGTAATTGCCTTCTAGTGGACTTTAATGACTAAGCATGCATGGGCATTATTGCTATTCTAAATTTTCATTTGGACCTGCATAACTAACTAGATTCCATACTTGCGTAACCACCATTGCTCCATTTTCTTTGTTCTCCCTAAATGGCATCCTCCTAGTCATGGAGTTGACTACGTTGTTTAGCTAATAGTATAAATAAAGATTTGATGTTCCTTCCTCAGGAGGTTGCACGATTTGATATTGTACTTGCACTCTAAAGTTATTAGTAATAAAGATACATTACTCTTTTGTACTCATGATTTAAAATGAATAAAATAAATTTTTGAGTTTGAGCATCTGAGTTCTCATTAGTTTTAGATGATACTTAACCAAGGGGCCCCACTTGGTGAATAATCCATCTTCTTAGTTTATTATTACTTATTGTTTAGTAATTAGTTAGAAATCTGGCACCGACTATTCATGCAGCCAAAGCAGACAGAGTAGTGCCCTATTTTTTGCTCAGATTTTCATTCTTTTTATGCATTTTAGTTTGATGTAGTTGTTGATTGATGATTGGTATTTATGGTATTCCCTTCTAAGAAAATTACTTTCAGCATTGTGTGTTCCTTAGCTATAGAATGAAATGGCTACTTTGAGTTCCTAGTGCACATATTGTGTTGACCCATTTCAAGTTCACGTCCTTGGGTTGACAAGTTAAATACACCTTCACGATGATTGAAATAGCTATTCAAGTTAGATGTCCAATCTTTGAATCATGGTTGTAAGGGCTTAGTTATTAAATCATTGTAGGAGGCCAACAAGGAGCATCCCAAGTTGGAAGTAATCTTTCATCAACCAAAAATATTTGTATTCATGTTTTCTTGCATTTCAGTAGTTAATTTTCAAGACCTAGTCTTAGTATTTCATATTGCATTATACCACATTGTAACATAAGATCTCATCGAGTTGGATATTTGATCGCCATTGAAAAATCTACATGATATCTAGAATTCAAGTGTTTTGGAGATCCCAGTATGAAGATATCACTAACAAAATATCAGTTGTAATTGGATAGATAACATTCATGACCAATCTTAGCTTTGCAAGTGTGGAGATCTATTCAGTGACTTGTGGATCTCAGAAAACCATTTCATAATGGTGTACATTCATTAAGCATCCTTAATTCTGATCTGCATCATGTTTATCAAAGGATCAAATAAGAACCATATGTTTTGGTCGACCTTCATACGTTTCATCAAACTTTGGGGTTTAAGACCTCTTGGGGCTGACAGACCTTTTTTCAAAGCTAGGAATTGATATATATATAAGTATTGTGTAGTTGCATTAGGTAGAAGTGATAGGAGTGATAGAGAAGTAGGAAGATATATGATATGGGGGTTTTTCCTTACATTGCATTTTTGGGCTTAGTGTTATATCATTCTATAATCTTTAAGCTGGAAGGCAGGGAATGTTGTCTTTGAATAATTGATCATTCTCTATATACTCATGTCGGATTGCTATTCTGATTATTGAGATTTTGTTTGTTTACTCATGTTGCAAGGTTGGATGGTACTATTACTAGACCCTCCATCATTGACTACACCAAAGAAACCACAAGAAACTACCAAACCCATGAGCGCATTGGCCCAATGAAGGCACCAGGACTGCAAGTACTTTGGACCAGTGAGGGTTTAACCTTGGTGGCCATCACTACAACCAAGTGGCTTGACCATCGAACCAAACCATTATCAACATGAAATGCCTCAAAGTCCATTAAAATTCTTTATGAAAAATCTCAGCATGTAATTTTGTTGCAAAAGTCAAGCTTTGATACCATGTTAGAGCAAAGCAAAAAGGAGAATCTCCACACAAAGAGAAACATTCATGAATGAGATAATCAACACAAGAGAATCTATTTCACTTGGAGTGAAGAATGAATAAAAAAAGAGATAAAAATTAATTTATTGTAATGAAAAAAAATGTACTCTATATTTTCACATTTGTTTGGGCCCTCCTTGTTAATTTGAGCTTAATGTGGCCTTGATTTAGTGTTGTAGTGTGTTTAACACATTCACATTAGGTCTTCTACCTTTGTAAACTAAATGAACTTAATGGTACCCTATTTTAGGTGTTGTAATGTGTTGTACCACACTTTCACACTAATCTAGGGTTTTCAATATTAATTGGGCTTCTTTATGCTTTAATTGGCCTTATTTTGCATCCACAAGCCTTAATTAATGCATATTTGCAAGGATAATCCTAACATAAACTAACATCCAATCATAATTTATGTATTTTTAGATTGTTTGGCCCACATTTAGTGATTTGGAACTCATACACCACCTTGGGCATATGATTCCCACCTAAGCCTTGGGGCCATGATATGAATTTCACATGAAGCTAAGCATTTCTTAAAAAATGTGTCCATTAGCCTAGCCTAATGGAACCCATATTACACTTTTCGCATATGAGTCTCATGTGGCTTAAAATTAAATTAAATTCAAATTCTTGGTAGGATTTTTTCCTCCTAGATCTAATGTCATCTTGTAGTGTTGTAATTTTGGGAAATTTGGCATAAACAAGTATATATACAATGTTATTTCACTCATTTTCCATCTAGAAAGTTTACAAGTGATCTAGAACCTTGAGTATTCATGCATTATAGAAAATTGGAATTTACAAGAGCATTCAATAGCTAATTATCAAGTGTTTTAGAGAATCATTCAAGTATCATGCATCGTGTTTATTTTTTTGTCTAACATTTGTGATGTAGGGTTTCATGATTTGAGTAAGTATTCAATTTAATATCTATCACATTCAAGCAAGATTCAAGATCTATATCCTTTGGATCCATTTCATATATGTTTGCAACACTTTATTGTTAGGGTTTGGTGAGTTGCAACATTGCATATTGTTTATTCTTCATTCCTTCACTTCATTACAAGGTTTTATTACCAAAATGGGGTTTGACCAAGGAAAACCATTTTCTACCAACAAAAAAATATTTTCCCTCTCTTTAGTGTGTGATTTGTAGAGCTAGGTTGAAGAAACATTGAAGATCAAGATTGGAGAGATGTTGTCAAGTGTTCAAAGTTGTAAAATTTGTCACATCATCTACAAGATCACTTAAAGGAATCTACAAAATAGAATTCAATATTTTAGATCCAAGAACTAGGTTGAGAAGACAAAGTAGAGGTTGAAGAGAAGATTCAGATCCTAATTCTCTAAAAAGGCTAAACAAGATTGATATGCCACTTCTAGTGTATGAGTCCTAGTACAGTGAAATTTGTAGTTTTTAGGAGTTCCAGACTTGTCATTGCTAGGTTTATGTTCCTGTTTAGAGAGCCTAATCTAGGACTAAATCACCTAGACTAGTGTATGAGTTCCAATAGGAATTATATTCAACATATTTAGTATTTCAGGTCTTCAATCAAGTGGTTATAGGTTTCTAGGTGCCCCTCATTGCTCCTTCTACTTTCTATTCTATTTTGCATCCATTTCTAGGTCATTTAGTGAAGTCTTGCATATCATTAGGTTAATCATTAAATATTGCATGTCTTTACTCTTTCAAAGCCCTAGCTTGGTGGTGAACCCCTCTTTAGTCATTTTTTATACCCTAGAACACCCCTATTGTAGATCTCTTTCCTTCATTTCATCCCTAGTTTGAAATCTATAGGTGTCTCATTGAATGTTATGTTAGTGAAATAGGAGGGTCTCATTTGCCTTATTCCATCTTCCAAAATGGTGCAATCCTATCTCCATCATTACATTTTGGTGAACCCAAACTAAAATTGTACTCCATCATTTCATTTTGGTAAACCTATATTTAGAACATCTTAATTCTGATTTGGAGTGCATTATAATTCTAGATCTAGCTTACATTGAATTTGCATTAGTTGATTTACATCTAGGGTTTTGAAATCTTGCATTAGTGAAAGTTCATATAGGTTGAAAATTTTCATCTTGCATCATTGGATTTCATTTAATTTTCACTTAGTTTAGACATGATCCAAACTAGAAAGCATAACTTTCACTTAAAATTTTTTTGTAATATTTGCAAAAACCCTAAATTGGGACTCATACATCCCTCTAGGTGGTTTAGTCCTAGTACAGATTATTTTTCCTAATTTTTGGGTATTTTGTAGTGTCTATTTTCAACATTTAGACCCTTGAAAAACCCTGATTAGGACTCATATGTCCCTCTAGGTGATTTAGTCCCATTGCAAATTTTAAGGTACATTTTATAGCATTAAATTCTTTGATTTTGAGTTTTAGTTCGCTGATGTTAGTTACCTATTTCCATTTGGAGAATTTCTATTTCATCCATTTCATTACATATACCTTCATTTGGTTCATTATGTACATTACATACTCTAAAATCTACATTTATACCTTTTACTCTAAGTTCTTGCATTGCATTTAATCTTAGATATGTGCTTTGGTAAGTTGTGAATTCCCTTTAAGTCCTTAGTGGATGTACCAAGTTGTGATTTTGGATATGACCCTAATGAAATTGAGCTTACTCATGCTCACTTGACTCCCAATACATTTCCTCCCTATGATGTTGACATAATTGGAGAAGATGATGACAACATGAATAAATTCCTAAAATAATTTTGTAATAGCCTTGAAAATAGTGCATCCTTCTATCTATCCATGAAACAACCAAAACCCCCTATAATACCACCACTTGAGATGTTTGGTTACTTACATCCTGAAACTAAGATAAAAGTTGAGCCTACTTTCACTACAGTAGGAAACCTAGTTCCTCTTATCCAAAAATTATTCAACCATTCTACGTTAACAAAGTGATGAACACTCCCATCAATCTAGAAGAAACATATGTAAAAGGATTCACGATTTTGAGTAAACAAGGATGTGATACAACAAGTGAACATGGAATTCATCAAATTTTAGAGAAAATTCAAATTGAAAATATAAAAGGATTAGGATATGAAGACCCTCCTCTTAATATAAGTGTCCTTCCTAAAGAACAATCAATGATTTGTAACAATGTTAAGAATGAGAGGATCATTTGAGGTACTCCTCCTCAATATTCAACTTGAGAAATTGGTGAATCTAGCAAGATAAGAACACCTTAAAAACTAAACAAATTATAATTCCCTTACCGACCAAATGAAATTGAAACGAATTTATAGATGCTTCTACATCGAGGGCTTATTACCTCACCACCCATAAGAAAAGATCAATCTCCAATTCCCAAAAATACAAACACCTCACATTATCAATATCATAGAATTATTGGACATAGTACTAATGAGTGCCATTCTTTACAAAAAATATTTCAAAAGTTGGATATCATAGAAATAGTTCCTTGAAGCATATCCTTCCACTACTTGCCATTTAATAGTTGTAGGGTATTCCTATTCTCAGTATTACATGTTATAAACTTATTGTAAATAATTTCAAATGCAATGAGCTCTTTCCCATCACCTACCTTGGCTCATCCTTTAGTTGGACTTAGTGGGGGCATGAGTTAGTTAGCCTTGTCTTGGTAACACATTTTTCATTGTCCCTTTGGATAGTTGTTCACCTTTTGTGTATGATGAACATGATTGGTATGCAATCAACCTACTCATAGGTTGACTTGCATTGGCCTTACTAGTCCATGCTCATTATTTCTTTTTCATTTTTCTTTATGTGATATCATGTGTGTAATGTGATCCCCCATTCTTTTATGTTTTGTGTACCTCTCTCTCTTTGTGACATTCCTCTATTTCTACCTACATTCTTCTCTATGTCATAAATATTTTATCTTTTTCATTTTATGTTTTCTTGATCTTGTGTTTTACTTTTGGGGATGATGTAAGGTATTGAGACATTTAGGTCTCTTCCATGTTGACCCAAAATATTTTCCTTATATCTTTTGTTGGTGTTTTGTTTTCCTTTGGGGGATGACACAAGGCCTCATTACATTTAGGTCTCTTCCATGTTAACCCAAAATATTTTCCTCTTATCTTTTCTTTTTCTTGTGTTTTCCTTTTGGAAGTGATGCAAGGCATTGGGAAATTTTGGTATTTTCCATTTTGACCAAAAAGGTTTTTCTTTTTTTCCACTCTCTATCATTCTTGTAGTTCTATGAGTATTTGGGAAAT
The DNA here is from genome assembly GCA_007258455.2 of Sequoia sempervirens. NCBI lineage: Eukaryota > Viridiplantae > Streptophyta > Pinopsida > Cupressales > Cupressaceae > Sequoia > Sequoia sempervirens. Next base: position 14,418,194 of record VDFB02137365.1, read on the forward strand.
GATTATAGTTCTAAGCTCTCTAAAAATATTGTAGCAAGAACATATTGACCCTGAATCCCTAGATCCCTTATGTGTTTGGAGGTTAATTTTGGGGGAAAGCCCTCTATTTCCTTTTACATGGCATAGATTTATTTAGAAACATATGACTTGGCATAGGGCTTTCCAAATAAGCTCTCACACCGTCTTTATTTTTAGAATTTAGAATTTTCTACTTTAAAGTAATTTCTCATAGCATGCTATTTAGAAATTTCTTTAAAGTTGGGGCATACATTATCATTATTCTTTTTGAAATCACGTTTCATGGTGTAGCCTTCTTACCTCATTCGATGCATCTTTTGCTTTGTGGTGACATCAGGTGTGATTTCCTTTAAGAGCATGATATCTCTTATCATATTATATTCCTCTTAGTGGCTTGATGTGATAAACTGCATCCCCTAATTTATGAATATTTTATTCTTCGAATGGTCCTTTCTTGGAAAAATTAGGCACAATTTACTCTAAGTTAAGACCTTACTTGAACTAAGTAAGACTCCTTTGGATGTTCCTTACATTATTTTTTCATTTATAGTTTTGGTTATATGGCCACCTTGCAAAATACACTTTGCTTTCTTGTGGAGCCATCTTGATTTTTCATGAGAATTAAGCATACAAATATTTTCTTACCTCATAAAGCTCAAAGTTCATTGTTGCATGGAACCTTATCAAAGTTATTAGGAGATATAACTTTGGTTTGGTTGTATGGAAAACTAAACCGAGGCATGACTTTCCCATAGCCACTTGCTTGTGTGTGTGAGCGCATACTGAACAAGTGTGTATGTGTCTCACATCTTTGGATACTCACCCAAAAGAAAGCCTAAAGTTCTGCTACCTCACAATGAGCATGCATTTTTTAGAAAAAAATAACTTAGATCTGAGCCACAACATATGGGACAAATAGTTGAAGCTTGATCCACCCCCCCTTTTTATTGTGCTATAGAAAATTGGACCCTCTTGAGAAAAGAGACAATTTCACACATAATTGGACCCTTTTTTGAGTCCCCTCACATAATTTCTCCTTCAAAAAAACATTTATAGGCCCCTTAGACCTATTAATTTTGATCTAGAGGCCTATTTCATCTGAGAAATCACATAAAACCTAACAAACAACATTTAATGGCATCATACCCTAACAACCCACCTTCAAACAACAGTAGTGGGACCCATTCACCACCTTTGACGAATGAGGACCCTCTAGTGGGACCCATTTACCAAGGGTGGTGAATGAGTCCCCTTTGAGGGAAGATTTAAAATTAAGCAAGAATTTAATCAATTTAACTTGTATTTCTAGTGAATATCGACCTCTTAGGTATAATTAATGGGAAAATAAGGTGTTTTACTTATAAATACACATTTCAAGTCATTTTACACATCCATCTATCATCTTTTGTCATCTTTTTATCATCTCTCAAGAGCAATTTTTAGGGTAAAGTCTTCTACAACAAGTTTCATTAGCAAAAGTTGAAGTTTTAGGGCATCAAACTAGGGTTTTTGTAGGTCTTGAAGCTCACTTTTCTTGTCAAGATCCAACATTGCAACGGGTTGATGATGAATGCCTATGGTGATTCATGACTAATTCTAGGGTGAAGAGGTGCAACTAGCCACCAAATCATGCCTAAGGACTTGGTTTCCTATTGATTCCATCTTCTATTTTCAATTTATCTTTAGATTAAGGTTTGCATTGTGTTTTTTTAATATTTGCATGTCATTTTATTCCTATGTTTCATGTGTTATAAGGTTTCTATGGTTGAGATATTGCATAATTTCAATCACTCTTGCATGTCTTGTTCTAGAGCAATAGAATAGGGCCCTTCTTACATTTCATCTTTTCCTAGTCTTTAACACATCCAAGGATAGGTTTTATGCATATTTTTTTCTATTCAAGGTTTAATTACCTATCTAGGGGTTTGACTAAGGAAAATCCCCCATTAGATCAACTCTTTTAAGCTTTTTTGCAAGAATTTTCTAACATCCAAAATTGGGTTTCTGTCAAAAATTGTTATGTAGGTGTCAAGGTACAAATCTTAGTTTTGAGATTACAAAAATTAGAAAGAGGACTGATTCACCATGCATGGCCAATGAGTCCACCATAAGATGCAGATTTGAGTTAGATGCAGTTTCAGATCCTTGGCTGTCAAAAAATAGGTTCTATGTAGAAAAGTCCTAATCTGGGATTGATTCGCCCAAAGTGGCGAATGAGTCTTAGTTAGGCCAAGTTCAGATTTCACCAGCTTTCTAGATTGTTCTCTAGTCCTCTACAACTTTTAAGGTACACATATTTTGAGAAACAACTTTCTGTTTGGTTTAAAGTTGCACTTTTGCTCATTATTTTAACCTTTTTGCAAACAACATTGTGTTTACAAACAAAGTATAAAACTTAGTTTTGCATTCATTTTTAGTCATTTAGATTAGTCAATTGCATTTAGTTTACTTCATCTAGGCTAGGTAACATTGCATACATCCTAATTTGACTGATACATTAGCATTTTTGGCCTTATCTCTCTCCTTTTAGGTGAAAAACCCTAAAAGTGTAAGAGTAGTCCATAAGGTCCCAAAAATCTATGGATCTACAACTTTTAGATCCTTATTGTTGTTTGATGCATTGGAATTGTGATTTTGCACCCGACATCATCATTTTCCTATTGTTATGTGGCACGGTACTTGGAAATACCCTACAATATGATGTTTCTTGTTTGACGTGGCTAGATTACTACCTTGATTGCACCTCTATAAAGAAGAGAAATCAAGGGGGGGAATACATCTACCCTCAAATTTGATTCCTAAGAGATAGATAAAAGGATTTTTGATCAATTAATGAATGTGTGCTGTAGGATGCAGTTCCTAATGTTGTGGTTGTGTAGATAGCTACATTGGGGGCTTCATTCTCCCATCCTTTTGAATATTTATCCTTTTATGTATTAAGGTGCATTGTTTAGAGTCCTTTAGCTTACATATGCACATATAGTCATATGGGCACTAAAGTGGGGGCTAAACTTGTTGTAGAAAATTGGACCCTCTTGAGAAAAGAGAATTTCACCCATAATTGGACCCAATTTTTAGTCCCCTCACATCAAATCTCCTTCAAAACAACATTTATAGGCCCCTTAGACCTATTAATTTTGATCTAGAGGCCTGTTTGACCTGAGAAATTACATAAAACTCAACAAACAACATTTAATGACATCATACCCTAACAACCCACCTTCAAACAATAGTAGTGGGACCCATTCACCACCTTGGATGAAAGAGTCCCCTCTAGGGTGACCCATTTTCCAAGGGTGGTGAATGAGTCCCCTTTGAGGGAAAATTCAAAATTAAGTGGAAATTTAATCAATTTAACTTTTATTTCTAGTGAATTTTGGCCTCTTAGGTCTAATTAATAAGAAAATAAGGTTTTTTTTCTTATAAATACACATTTCAAGTCATTTTACATATCCATGTATCTTCTTTTTATCATCTCTCAAGAGAAATTTTTAGGGTAAAGTCTTCTACAACAAGTTTCATTAGCAAAAGTTTAAGTTTTAGGGTAGCAAACTAGGGTTTTTGTAGGTCTTGAAGCTCACTTTTCTTGTCAGGATCCAACATTGCAATTGGTTGATGATGGATGCCTATGGTGAATCATGAAGAAATATAGGGTGAAGAGGTGCAACTAGCCACAAAATCATGCTTAAGGACTTGGTTTCCTATTGATTCCATCTTCTATTCTCACTCTATCTTTAGATTATGGTTTGCATTGTGTTTGTTTAACATTTGCATGCCATTTTATTCCTATGTTTCATGTGTTATAAGGTTTCTAGGGTTGATATATTGCATCATTTCAATCACTCTTACATGTCTTGTTCAAGAGCAATAGAATAGGGCCCTTCTTACATTTCATCTTTTCCTAGTCTTTAACACATCTAAGGCTAGGGTTTATGTAGATTTTTCTATATTCAAGGTTTAATTACCTATCTAGGGGTTTGAATAAGGAAAACCCCCCATTATATCAACTCTTTTAAGCTATTTTGTAGGAATTTTCGAAGATCCAAAATTAGGTTTCCACCATAAATTGTTGTGGTGTCAAGGTATATATTTGAGTTTTGAGATTGTAGAAATAAAAAAAGAGGATTGATTCACCATGCATGGAGAAATGAGTAAAAAATAAGATGCAAATTTGAGTCAGATGTAATTTCATATCCCTGGTTGTTAGAAAATAGGTTCTATGTAGAAAAGTCCTTATCTGGGACTGATTCACCCAAGGTGGCGAATGAGTCCCAGTCAACCCAAGTTCAGATTTCACTAGCTTTTCAGATTTTTCTTCAGTCCTCTACAACTATTTAGGTGCACATATTTTGAGAAACAACTTTCTGTTTGGTTAAAAGTTGCACTTTTGTTCATTAGTTTAACCTTTTTGCAAACAACATTGTGTTTACAAACAAAGCATAAATCTTAGTTTTGCATTCATTTTTAGTCCTTTAGATTAGTCAATTGCTTTTATTTTACTTAATCTAGCCTAGGTAACATTGCATACATCCTAATTTGAGTGATACATTAGCATTTTTGGCCTTGTCTCTCTCCTTTTAGGTGAAAAACCCTAGAAGTGTAAGAGTAGTCCATAGGGTCCCAAAAATATATGGATCTACAACTTTTATATTGTTATTTCCATTTGATGCATTGGAATCATGATTCTAGACCTGACATCATCATTTTCCTATCATTATGTGGCACAGTACTTGGAAATGCCCTATGATATGATGCTTCTTGTTCAACATGGCTGGATTGCTACCTTGATTCCACCTCCATAAAGCAAGTAGAATAAATGAAGGGCATACATCTACCTTGAATTGGATTCCTAAGAGTTAGATAAAAGGATTTTTGAGTAATTAACGAATGTGTGTTCCAAGATGTGGTTCCTATTGTTGTGGTTGTGCAAATAACTACACTGGGGGATTCATTCTCCTATCCTTTTGAATATCTATTCTTTTATGTAGCAAGGTGCATTGTTCAGAGTCCTTTAGCTTACATATGCACACATAGTAATATGGGCACTAAATTTTGGGCTAAATGTGTCGTAGAAAATTGGATCCTCTTGAGAAAAGAGACAATTTCAAGCATAATTGGACCCACATTTGAGTCCCTTGACATCATTTCTCCTTGAAAACAACATTTATAGGCCCCTTAGACCTATTAATTTTGATCTAGAGGCCTGTTTCATGTGTTATAAGGTTTCTATGGTTGAGATCTTGCATCATTTCAATCACTCTCAAATGTCTTGTTCTAAAGCAATAGAATAGGACCCTTCTTACATTTCATCTTTTCCTAGTCATTAACACATCTAAGGCTAGGGTTTATGTATATTTTTCTCTATTCAAGGTTTAATTACGTATCTAGGGGTTTGACTAAGGAAAATCCCTCATTAGATCAACTCTTTTAAGTTTTGCAGGAATTTTATGAGATACAAAATCAAGTTTCTATCATAAATTATTGTGCAGGTGTCAAGGTACAGATCTGAGTTTTGAAATTCCAAAAATAAAAAAGAGGACTAATTTACCATGCATGGTGAATGAGTCCACCCTATAATGTAGATTTGAGTCAGATGTAGTTTCAGATCCCTGACTGTCAGAAAACAAGTTCTATGTAGAAAAGTCTTGATCTGGGACTTATTCGACGAAGATGCCGAATGAGTCCCATTCAACCCAAGTTCATATTTCACCAGCTTTTTAGATTGTTCTACTCAACTCTATAGCTTTTTCAGGTGCACATATTTTGAGAAAAAACTTTCTACTTGGTTAAAAGTTGCACTTTTGTTCATTATTTTAACCATTTTGCAAACAACATTGTGTTTTCAAACAAAGCATAAATCTTAGTTTTGCATTCATTTTTAGTCATTTAGATTAGTCAATTGCATTTATTTTACTTCATCTAGCCTAGGTAACATTGCATACATCCTAATTTGGCTAATACATTAGAATTTTTGGCCCTATCTCTGTCCTTTTAGGTGAAAAATCCTAGAAGTGTAAGAGTAGTCCATAGGGTCCTAAAAATCTACATTTCAGTTTTATTTTATTTATTTTATTTATGTCTGTGGTAGTGTATGCTTGTTCCTTGTTGATTCTCTTTATCATTTACATGTTTTTTCCTTTGTGTTTATGTTGGTTCACCATAGGATCTTGATCCTGGGGGCTTGATCATCCCTTCTGATCATTGTCATCCTATCTTACCGACATTGGTACATTTGAACTCCTCTTGATGCAAGTTTGTCTAGTTTAGTGTGAGTTTGAAGCAAGTTCCTCATCTCACTAAAGTGGGGACTATATGTAATGACAAAAAATGTACTACTCTGCATTTTTGCATTTTTTGGGGCCCTCCTTGCTAATTTGAGCTTAATGTGGCCTTGATTTAGTGTTGTAGTGTGTTTCAAAAATTCACATTAGGTATTGAGACATTGTAAACTAAATAGACTTAATCGTACCTTATTATGAGTGTTGTGCCCCACTTTCACACTAATATATAGGGTTTTCATTATTAATCAAGGGATTCTTTATGCTTTAATTGGCCTTATTTTGCATTCAAAAGCCTTGATTAATGCATTTTTCTAAGGATAATCCTGACATAAACAAACATCCAATAATAATTTGTCTTTTCATATTGTGTGGCCTGGAGTTAGTGATTTTGGACTCATATGCCACCTTGGTCGTATGATTCCAACCTAAGTTTCATGGCCTCGATCTAAATTTCACATGAATCTAAGCATTTATTGAAAAATGTTTCCCTTAGCCTAGACTAATGGGACTCATATGCCACTTTGAGCATATGAGTCCCATGTGGCCTAAAATTAAATTAAATTAAAATTATTTACATAATTTTATCCTTCTAGATCTGATGTTAGCTTGTAGTGTTATTTCAAGAAATTTGTCATAAACAAGTATATATACAAGGTTATTTCACTCAATTTTCACCTAGAAAGTTTACAAGTGATCTAGCACCTTCACTATTCATGCATTATAGAAAATTGGAGTTTACAAGATCATTTAAGAGTTTACAAAATCATTCAAGAGCCTATTATCAATTTTTTTCGAGCATCATTTAAGTATCATGCATCATGTTTGTTTTTGAGATAGCATTTGTGATGTAGGGTTTCATGATTCTAGCAAGTATTCAATTCAAGATCTATCACATTCAAAGAAGATTCAAGATCTACATCCATTGGAGCGAATTCATACATGTTTGCAACACTTTATTGTTAGGGTTTGGTGAGTTACAACATTACATATTATTCATTCATCATTCCTTCAGTTCATTTCATTTCATTACAAGGTTTGATTACCAAAATGGGATTTGACCAAGGAAAACCCCTTTCTACTAACAATTTTTTTTTTCCCTCTCTTTAGTGTGTGATTTGTATACCTATGTTGAAGACACATTGAAGAGGAATATTGGAGAGAAGATGTCAAGTGTTCAAAGTTTTCAAAGTTGTCATATCATCTACAAGATTAGTAAAAGACATCTACAGGGCAGAATTCAACATTTTAGATCTAGGAACTAGGTTGAGAAGATAGAGTAGAGGTTGAAGAATAGATTCAGATCTTGATTCTCTATAAAGGATAAATAGGAATGATACATCACTTATGGTGTATGAGTCCTAGTATAGTGAAATTTGCAATTTTTAGGAGTTCTAGACTTGTCTTTGCCAGATTTTTGCTCTTTTCCAAAAACTCTATTCTAGGACTAAATCTACCATACTAGCATATGAATCCCAATAGGCATTAAATTTAGCATATTTAGTATTTCAGGTCTTCAACCAAGTGGCTACAGGTTTCCAGGTGCCCCTCTTTGCTCCTTCTACTTTCTATTTTATTTTGCATCCATTTCTAGGTCATTTAGTGAAGTCTTGCATATCATTAGGTTAATCATTAAATATTGCATGTCTTTAGTCTTTCAAATCCCTAGCCTAGTGGTGAACCCCTCTTTAGTCATTTTTTATACCCTAGAACACCCCTAGTGGAGATCTCTTTCCTTCATTTCATCCCTAGTTTGAGATCTTTAGGGGTCTATTTGAATGCTATGTTACCAAAGTAGGGGGGTCTCATCACCCTTGTTCCATCTTCCAAAATGGTGGAATCCTATTTTCGTCATTATGTGCACAAAGCATGCCTTATAAAGGAACGATAAGGTTGGTACAATAAGGTAACCAACATACAAAAAAAATTAAATGATAGTTACAAATTATTAAATCCAAAACTACCCCTAAGTTAACTTAAGAAAATGTGAAAGCTAAAAACCATTCACTCTAACAAATTCAAGAAGAGATCCACCTTGCTTGATTAAATTATTGTAGGTCATAACACTTCTAAGGAAAAAGAAGGTTTAAGATTTTAAAAAGGAGAAATTTCAAGGGAAAATAAAACTTCAAACAATGCTGAAAAGAAGAATTATGAGTGAAGGAAGACTGGAGATAAGAAGAGGAATACTAGATAGGTCCAGAACTAGAAGAAATATTTTGAAAGACCACCAATCAAAAAACCATCTACACAAAGGTATTCATTTGTGAATGGTTACTGCTACTCTTGCAATAAATATGGACATAGAGTTGTAGAGTGTAGAAGAATAATGAATTAGAATGTTCAATCATTTTCTATTCAGTGTTATACATGTAATATATTTGGTCATAAATCTAGTGAATGTAGAAGTTAGATGGTGAATTGTTATAATAATGATATGATGTTCCAATCATTCAATGGTTACTATTATACATGTAATAGATTTAGGCATAAGAAATTTGAATGTAGATCTAAAATGACAAGAAGTAAGTTTGTTCATAAAAAGGGTGCCATATGTCACAAATGCAATTAGCTTAGACACAGGTAAGTTTTGTAGAAGAAAGAATGTGAAATCCTCTGGTTCACAAAATAAGATTGATCTAGTAAAGAAGGATGATCCAATTAAGATGAAGGAAATGAACAAGATATGGAAGAAAAAGAAAGATAATGAGGTGAAGAGTGAATCAATGTCAAATATTGGTAAAACTGTTTCCAAGAAAAACTAGATAAAGAGCATTGGCTCAAAGGGAGTTTTAGTAGAAAACTTTCCATACCCCTATGGGTATGTGCAGGATCATCATGGCCCAAAAAGTGGCAATATGATGGGTATGTGGCTGACAACTTATTTTTTACCCAAAATTGGTGAAATGAAAAGGGTTTTTAAAGGAGATTCTCAACTTTCCACCAATATAAATTATGCTTTACTTTGAATTTAATAAGTAATTATTATTCATTTTCTATTCAAATTATGAATAAAGTCCTGATTGATAGACTGATTAAAAAACACCTATAGCTTTCAAATGGTATCACATTTTTTTAATCCAAAACACGTGTCACATTCTATGCTTCACATACTATAGGATTAAAAAAGAAAAATTGAATTTCAAGTTTTGACCAAGTTAAGTTGGTCAGACATACGAGTTTTTTATATTTTTTAAAAGTTGTAATAAAAAATTCATAATTAATTATTTACTTGGAAACAAATTACAAAAAAATATGCATCACATTGGGACATGAGTCATCTACTTATATCTAAAATATTATAAAAAATATTATCATTTTATTGTGGTTAGGGTGGTTAGACATACACCTACTTCTTATTTTTTCCCTGAAATTTAAGTACTACTGCATTAAAATTTCAAATTTTCACCAAATAGATTTTTTTTTTAAACATACATAGTAGTCTAGAAACTACATTCAATTTTCTACAAATTCTATTCTTACATATTTTTTAAATAATATAGATAACTTATTCAATTTTTTATGTCAAGTTGCCTAACTTTGATTTTTCTAATTTTTTTGCCACTTAAGGGCCTATTTTTTCCATGATGATCCTGCACATACCCCTACCAAAGATGAGGCAATAATTTCTTTAGCATATTGGTATATGTTTTGGTTTATATTCTTGGTCTATTGGTGAAATATTTGGAGTGAAATATCTTGTTGTGGAAATTTACAGAGTGATTGAAGGTGCCTATGACAACATAGCAAGGGTTTGCTAGGTTTATGATCTAACTTTTCACTACTGCAATTAATGCATATTAGGTCAATAGAAAGGTTATTTTATTCTACCTTTAATATTGAAAAATCATTTTTGATCAAGCATTTGAAATGGAGGGTACAAATTTTTTTTTTTTTGAGAAAATTTGGTGCATTGTGCAAAACCCTACCGATGAACTCCAAAGGTATTGAAATGAAGGAAAAGAGGTGGGGGGAACCAAAATGTAATCATGATGGTTAACCTCTCCTTTCACTAGCTATTTCATTCAATTATGCATAGATTAATATCAAAAATCAAACCTAACTAATATAGCAATCAGAAGGCAGGTTTTAAGAGGGTCATATGTTGTGTACCTATTGTAAAAGGTCATTTTTTGGGCCTCACTAATGACACATTCACCCAATGGAAAATGGGTCATATCTAGGGTTATGGAAAATCAATCTTTTGGTTTTTTTCTTCAATGTTCACACTCCCGGATCCTAGTCGGAGACTGTCAAAAACTTGAAAATAAATTCTATACCTTAGTTTATGTGATTTTGCAAGAAAGGTGACAACTTTGAAAACTTTGTAACTTTCTCCAATTTTTCTATCCACTTGACCTTCAACCTAAAATATGCAATTACACATCAAAGAGGAGAAATTTTTTGATTGTTATGGAATAGGGGTTACCTTTTTCAAACCCCATTTTGGTAATTAAACCTTGTAATGAAACAATGCATAAAGGAATGATGAATGAACAAACAATGTCATAACTCACCAATCCTCAATTGAAACCTTGGAGTAAAAATATGCAAACTTGCATGAAGTGGGCCCAAAAAATGTACATCTTGATCATAAAACTTGATATGTAACAATGCCTTTAATATGCTTGATTTGATCTTTAATGCTACATCAACACGTTAGCTCAACAATATGAATGATGCACTATGCCTTTGAAATGATGATATGACCTTTGATTGCTGCAATAATATTCTTCAAATGTCCTCTTGAATTCCTTAGAAATTTCTCTTGGATGCTCTTGATCTAATAAAATTTTTATTAGGATTCTTCCATAAAGATTCTAGGTGAAAATATAGTGAAATAACTTTTCACTTATACATAACTTATTCTTAATTCGTGAAATTCAAGTAACACAAGTAGACATCAGATCTAGGATTTGAAATCATTAAAACACTTCTGAAACATATCCCAAGGGGGGGGGTCCTAGGGTTAAGTGAGGACCCATTCACCATGTGGTGAATGGGTCTTACCACACTTAACTAGGAAACACTTTGGGGATTGATAAAGTTTATGTGAAATTAGGGTTCTAGGACCTAGTGAGGACCCATTTTCTAGGTAGGGAATGGGTCCTAGCTCACTAACATAGGACACATACCTTGTAAAATTAAGTGTTGTGTAATATCATTTATAAATGTTAGGTTTTATCCTTCAGAATATGAAAACTAATTAGGCTTTGATTTGAATTAAAGGGGATGATTAACCTCAATTAATTAATAAATTCGTAGATTACTGTGAAAGTGTAAAGATACACTTTACAACACCCTAAATAAGGCACCATTAAGTCCATTTTATTTAAAAGGGCCCTAGAATTAATGTGAACATGTAAAAAAAGTTACAACAATAAATCAAGGCAAAATTAAGTTTGTTTCAATATTAATTATTTCCAAATTAAGTGTGAGAAAGGGATAATTTTTTTGACACTACATTTTCCCCCCACTTTAGTGAGATTATGACCCCACATCAAACTCACACTAAAGTAGAAATTCAAGACACTTATCTATGCAACAATGATAAAGATACACAATCATACAACATAAAAGACTGAGAGGAGAAGGGAGGCGTATCGAGGCTTAGAATTTTCCAATGCAATGTGGAACACATATCAACTGTTTGTCCAAGAGAAGGGGAAGGATCAAGCCTTAACTACCCAATGCGAGGTGGAACACATCTCAGCTCTTTTTCCACGAGAAGGGAAAGGATCAAGCCTCAAATATCCAACACGGTGTGGAACATGTCTTAGTTGTTTGTTCCAATAATATTCACAAGAAAAACTCAATGTCCACTATGCAAATGATAGATGAGCTCACTCTAGGGTTGGTGCAGGAGCACCTAATCACCTAGTTGCAAATTTCCAGGTTTGATGGTCAAATGTACTCTTGCATTAAAATGTACTCTTGCTTACAAGTTGAATTTGTAAGCCTAAAATGAAAACATGAGATATTTCATGTAAAATGAGCAAGGGTGAGATCTTAATGATATAATGGAGTCATTATTTTAGAGTTATTAGTAGGAAAGTGACAAAAGTTGCAAATTTGTGAGTTGCATAATACAACAAATTTGTAATTGCAATAGTTGTGTTTTGAAATTTGTTTTATTAGTGGTTAGGGGAATTGGTTAGTTAGAGGAGGATGAGAAAATCTATTTAAAGCCTTGATATGCTCGAGATGTGGTTGTTTAAGTTGAGGGGAATGAATAAAAACATTGGATTTACACCATTTTTTAGATTTTCACTGGTTTTTCTGAGTTTTCTACCTGTGTGTAGGTTGTACAAGTTTCCTTTGCATTGATTTCTTGTGTGCATCAGTAGATAAATGTTCTAACCTACATTTGGTTCTTTGGAAAGGTTTCTTCTATTCTTTTAGGGCCTTAATTCATCAAACTTCTCTTATTGGGTTCCTGAACAGGCTTAAGGGTTTTAAGATGTTTTGATGGCATAACCATCATCCCACCTACTGTCATCAAATGTAACTCAGTGGGATAATATATTAGGGTGTAGGAAATGTTATTTTGGAAGTAGGAGGTGTGGAAGAATGAGCGGGCTTGGCTTGAAGGATGAAAGTAAGATCAGGGAATGCATATTTTCTCTTGGAAATGGTGGTTCAGACCTATGAAAAGATAAAGAAACAATGTCAAAATCCAAGTGAGTTTTTCTTGAGGATGGGTGGACCTATTACAATATTTTTGAGTAGTTATTTTGGCTAGAAGTGGTTGAGATGGTTAAGTTTCAATAGGGGTTCCGTAAAACCCTAGTTACTTAGGCTACAAGGAGGGTTTTTGTATTGGAGTCTTTGTTTGTGCATTTTGGGTCATGAAACCTAGAAAAACCTTATTTTTGGAACTTTATTCAAGACTATTTTTGGTTTAGAAGGTCTTGAGTGGAGATCTAAAGGTAGTCTCTTTGTAAAAATGGCCTAATTTGAGGTTTAGAATTGTGAAAAATCCAATTTTGAGGAGTTTGGTATTAAGAAGGTGTATCTAATTTTCCTATATGTTGTGTAACTCTGAAAAGGGTGTTTTAATCCATTATTTTTTTGGTGATTCATTTGGGAAGTTTGGGTGAAAACTAGCTAAAATCGGATTCCCACTACTACAAGGGAAATATATGTCAATTGGTGAGTTTTGAGGAATTCAATGAATCTGCCTTGGGTATTGTTCTCAGTTGATTCATTTTCCATTGTATGAATGTTGAGGGACTTTTTAGGGGTATTTTTGAAGTTTTTATGTCTATATGCAAGTTTGAGGGGTTGTGACCCTTGAGGGTGAGTTGATGTCTATTGGGTTGAATCCATTGTGAGAGAGTTCTTTTGGTTAAGGAATGCCATTTTCATTGGTGTGAGTCTTCTCCACCTTGGCTCTACATCAAGGATAGTGGAACCTTAGGCTATCCACTAGGTGGGCATCCCAAAAGGGTGGAAAATGAGAGAATCATATTAGGCTCCCATACCATATTAAAGTTATCCTCCTAACAACTTCAATAAGGCACCACAATGCTAGTGAAGGCTCCACAGGAAAGCAACATGTGTTATGCTAGGTGGAATTTATCGGGGTCACGCTCAACCTTCATAAGGTCAACAAGTGGTGATATTCCAAACACTTATGAACATTGTGTCTATACATTTTTGTTCAAATGGATTTATTTTTTTTTCGTGTAAGTCTTATGAGGGATCAACATGCCCAATGTCTCTAAGAGAGGACAAATCAAGAGTAATAGATTACAACTTATGGGATGCCTCACATCACATCAAGCCACTAAGATAAAGTTGTACGCTAAGAAATAGTACAGTCTTGGAGGACATCAAACCCACTAAAACAACCAAGAAAAGGATGCATCACAAGAAAAAAAGAAAATACCACCATGAAACATGCAAAATGTCAAAAGATATTATTAATGTATGCCCCCACTTTAAAGTGGTTTCTAACACCATTCTTGCGAGAAACTTCTCTAAAGTAGCCAATGTTCAATCCTTAGACATGAGAGCTTTCTACGAAAAACCCTATGCAAATTCATATGCTTTCAAAATAAAACTACATCACAAAAAAGGATGGAGGGGTTGCCCCCAAAAATACACAAGGGATCTATGGAATTGGGGTTAGTATATATTTTCTACAATGTTTCCATAGAGCTTAGAAATTTCATCATTCCCCAAATACTCATATAATTGGAAGAATGACACATAGAAAGCGAAAAAAAGGAAAATTTCTTTCAGGTCAACATGGAAGAGATGTAAATATCTTGACACCTTGCATCATCCCAAAAAGGAAAAAAAAGACAAATGAAGAGGTAAAATGATTACAACATAGAGAATAATGGAGATACAAATGGAGGAATGCACAAAAAGATAGAGAGATACATCAAATGAAACAACACGGGGGGATCACATTACGCACATGAAATCACATAAAGACACATGAGAGGGAAAATAGTGAAAAATACTAGTAAGGCACATGTAACTCAACCTATAGCAAGTTGTCTACACCCTAATCTTGGTCAGTATATACTTCAATTGGGTTCAGATCTTAGGTAGGTGGTTTTTCTCCTACATGTTCTTTTAAAAATGAAAAAGTGCATTAAATTATTGATGCTTTGGATCTAATGTGGATTTAGAGTTGATAGGGTTTAATTTTGTTGGTATGACAACCATGGTTTTATTTTTTTAGATTTATTGGGTATAAATATGCATTATCATTTGGGTTTTGATTAAGAATAAGTGTGATGTCTCACCTATGTCAATGGCTAGTTAGGGTTTAGATAAATTTTAATGCTTAGGAATTTTTTTCTAGTTTGAAAGAAAAATCCATATATCTTTCCCCCCAATCATGTAGTACTATGAGTTTTTGGGTTTGTTTTTTGGAAAGTTAAGATGTCAAAATGTTGATATGTTTAGGTTTCCACAAAACCCAATTTGTGAAGATATCATAAGTGCAAGAATCAAAAGACTTTCAAAAATTCAAAGAGCACTCTTCCTTCATAAGTTCGCATTGGGTGAGTTTTCACAAAGCATTAAGCCTACAAAAATTGTCTTGCAGGTTTCCATGTTTCACATTCTTGCAAGAGTATGTTTTTTCAAAGTTCACATTACCTAAATTCCTAGAGTTTCCAAAAACCCACAAGGCCTCAAATTCCACAATATTCCAAAACCTACATATACCCAAGTCCTACAAATATTTGATTTATGCAAAGCTTCAAGCTTGCAGATATCTATTTTTTAGATTTCCAAACTCCAATTTATGATGTATGAAATATCAACACTAGGAGTTCTCATTTCTTGCATCCCCCAAATTCTCAAAAGGTGTCAAATTTCTACAAAATCTTTAAGTTTGAGATTTTTTAGAGATTTTTTCTTCATGAGCTTAGTGTCACTTAAATTTTAAACAATCCTCTATTTTTGAGGATCTCAATGCAGGTCTCTATAGTGGAATTTATCGCAAGATTGGTGGAAATATAAGCTAGTTTGTATTCTTATAGAACTTGAAAGCCTACAAGCTTTCATGACTCACATAGGCTCAAAACCCAAAAAAATATTAAAATGACATAAGTTTTATTGAACTTTCTTTGGCATTAGGAATTGTGGATGATATCATTCACATATAAGGTACTTTTGATCACATTATTTATTCATTTTGCGAAATGTAAGAATATGATTTTGGGTAATGATAAATGTAGTTAGCTATAAATTAAATTCACTCAAAATTTTGATGATTTGATGTTTTTCATAAAGTTTATGAAAAAAATGGTAGAAAATCTAAAATGAAGCTCAAATTTCAAGGAGTGGTTCCTCCTAAAATCTATCTACTTGGCTCTAGGTTAGTGATACAAACATTGGCCATGTGGACATAGAGGAATTCAAGGAGAGGATCTTTAGTGAAAAAATGATAGATCTAGCCACCAAGATCAAGAAAAGTGGGATAACACATGTGGCTAGATTTCCTTCTTCCATGCTTTTCCCATAGTTAATCATGGGGTCATGGGAGTACTATCACAAATATTACCAAAGAATATTTGTTTTTTTAAGGGAGAGTAATGGCTAACTTATCTCCCAACTCCATCTCTCATACCTTTAGAATCCCATCCTTCTCACAGATAACTATCTCTAGCAAGGAATATGCAATTGTGGTCTTTGATAATAATCCTAGTGGTTGTCTTCAAATCATTAATGATCATTGGATGATGTTGATGGGTAAATGCAAATAAATTACCAAATACCCTCTACAAAAGTGAATTCAAAGATAAAGTCACTGATTAGTTTACTCTTCTCAATAGGAAAGGAGTCCATCACTCTTCTCAAGGCCAAGGGTAAGGGAAAGAAGAGTATAGAGGAGATGCATCTAATTGAGAATCCTAGGGTCTACAAAAGGAAGTTTTGGGAGGTAAGCAGACCTCAACCAAAAAGGGAAAAAATGGTAGCACCACAACTATGGACTGAATCTTAGAGGAGTGAAAATAATCATGGCCTCCATCTTCAACTTCAGCTTCAATTCCTCCATATCCACCTTTTTCTTTCATTCCTTCATCTCCACCTCTAGATTCCATTCCTTCATGCACATCCACCATAATCCCCTCTTCCTCCTTTTCTCTACCCATTATTTTTGTACCTCCCTTGATAGACATTTTTGTGGATCTCATCACTTCCATTCCCACTTCTTCCTCTTCCTCTATTCTAGTGGAGTCATCCTCATCTCCATATTATACTTTTCCCTCTTCTACTTCTTTGCTTTCAGCTCCCTAATTGACCATATCTAATTTTCCTTCAACTATTCCTTCCACTTCTTCTCCCACCTCTCTCAGCCTAACACTTTTATGTCTCATCTCTCTAACCTTCCCAAGGATCTCTCAAATAATCTACTATCATTGATTAATAGGGCCATAATCAATCAAGTAGCATAGGCCACCCCTCCTTCTCAAATAGTTTTTGGGCCTTCAATCATGCAAAGTTTGAATCAGATTTTAAAAGAAATGGAAGGACAAGAGAGGAAAGACCTAGTCAATTATTTATCTTTGGTTCAAGAAGTCTCAAAAACACATAAGCATCAAGAAATCACTTTTGTGGAGATATAAGAGATTGGGGTTGGATTAGCTAAGGCTTCTACAAATAAGCAACCTATAGGAGAGGAACCTAAGGATCAATAGGAGGGGAACTATAGACATGTAAAATATACCAATTGATCACATACACCTGATCCTGATTTACTAACATCAGTTCATCCTGAATCATCCCCTTTACTAACCATTTAATCAAATAAACCTTATTTGATTAAATTCATCATATTCTTTTTTTAATTAAATATATCATTTTATTTGATTAAATCATCATATTCTCCTCGTTAATTAAATAAATAAATAAATTTTATTTAATAAGCCTCTAAAGTCATCTCCTTTAAATTAAATAAATTAATCTTTATTTGATTTAAATCTAACACCATCCCCTTTGATTAAATAAATCAAACTTTATTTAATTAGATCAATATTCATTATTCCACTCATCTTGATTCATTTAAATCCAAAAAATCTAAATCAAAGTGTCGAATCAGCTAATTTCCATTAAAGTTAATAAAATCATGATTAATCCTAACACTAATCCCTCAAATCCTCTAGATTTTGCAACTTGCGCATGAAAATCAATTTAATTTATTTATAAATCTCCTATTTTCATTCAAAGAGGCATCAAAGTTGGAATATTCCTCAAATTTGAAAATCTCCCCCCAACAAGGCATTAAAGGCCTTTTGCATGTCCTTTTCTTGAGCCAAGTGGCATTTAATTCTTCTTTCATCTCCCTCTAACGTGTCATTTCTTGAATTTTGAATTTCTACCTAATAGCATTAATGTGCACATTCATCAAAATGTGTTCCAGAATTGTCCACTCACATGTTGACAATTTACATTGTGTTATTTGTTGGTGTTTGATCCCACATTCATCCATTTTTCTTATTCTTCCATCATTTTCTTCTATAAATAGAAGTCTTTTATATTGATTTTGGATCCACAATTTCATGCAACATCATTATCTTCATGTTTTGAGCAAAGTTCATCCATTTCTATCCATTTTCATAATTTTCATCATTTTATAGCTAGGTTATGGAGAAATTTCATCAAGGAGCATCAAATATTCATCATTGATCATCATCAAGCTCACAAGGAATTGGGAAAGAGTTATTTTCAACATCAAAATAACACCAATTCCCCCATGGGATTGAGAGTTTGTTTATTTTAAGCAAGATTAGATAGGTTTTATTTGTGCTCTTCATGTTATTTCTTATTCTTGATATTTCAAATGAATCTTATGGGGAATGATGATTTGATTTACATAATGAACTAATATTGTGTTTTTGTTTATGTTTGTGTAGGTCTAGGATCACCATTCACATTCTAGCGTTAGAAGGAGGGTGAATATGAAGAAATTAATACATTTTTCACCAAAATTCAACTATTTTTGAATTTTTGTTTTCCTATAGAAAACTACACCACTGTCATTCCAATGGAACTATTTAGTGATGCTATCAAACTTCAAACTATGACCCTTTTGTCATTTCCACTCAGCCTAGCCAATTTAAACTCCAAACTATGTCACTTGATGAAATAACACCACAATTACATTCACTATTTCTTTACAATGCACTGCTAGTCTCACCACAATGTCATTGACCTTCTTCAAAATGTGTCACCATCACAGATTGCACTGTTGGGGTGGGGTAAAAGGTAGATTTCAATTTTTTTCAACATGTGCATTTTTTTCATTTTGATCACCTTTGACTTCTAACTGGTTTTTTGGCCTCTATTTTTTATAGTTTAACTAGTTTGTGTAGGTTGGAGTGATTCGAAGGGAAGAAGGAAATGAAAGAAATACTTCTTATGACATCTTCATTCTTTTGTATCAAGTTTTTTTAAACACTTTGGGGTGAAATTATAATCCCATTTCTAAGGACTTTGTCATCTTCAAACTTTTTAGGTTTCAATAATTTTCATTTGGGCTTAAAAAGAAAAAATCAAAGGGATTAAAAAGAACCTTAGGAACTTACTAGAGTTTTTTTGGGAGTTAAAATTGAACAAGCGAATTTCACATTTCAATTTTGGTACTTAAAAAGAATCCATTCTTGCTTTGAAGGTTAAAATGAACATTTCCTTTTTGTGCTTTGTAATCTTTTGTACAAAGTATTATCATTTGAAATGTGTATGCGCTTCTCTTGCGCCTCATGGAAATCTTGAGAATAAAAATTATTTTGGTGATATTAAGTTATATAAAATATTTCCTCCACACTTCAATTTGGACTCTTAAAATTGAACAAAATATTGCTAATGTGAGTGGAGTATATCACATGTGTTCTCTCTTTTTTCACATAAACAAAGATTGATTGAACTACGAATGTGCTTACTCATTTTTTTTATCCTTAGAGGGGCCTACCTAAGAGACAAATCTAAAAGGAGAACTCGAAGGTGACTCCAACTGCTTTTTCACATGGGCTGGTATATAAAAGGATAAAGACTAAATCGTCAAGTCCAATGGTATGTAGGCCTTAGTCGTATATTGTCTTTCAGAATGGGGTACTTCCTTAAAAAGTATAAGAGCCCCTAGTAGGATTGATTAAATCCTTTAGTGGCTTGCTAGACGCTCACAAGGTGCCATGTCCCCGATCACCCTGACTAAGAACCAATTTGTTTAGAAGCCCAAATCCTTATTTATTGGTGTAAGAACAATCATTATGAAGCTGCCCCACTTTTTTGCGGTTCTTGGTAGAGATGAGAAGTATGCCATGGGAGTTTCATGGGTACTAAATCTTGGCTGACCCATAGAAGTGAGTGTCATGGAGGGGAGCCAGTGTGGTCAAGCTTTTAATTATCTGCCAAGAATAAGCGTAGTAGGATTTATCCAAGTGGGGATTCAACAAATATTGTCTCTTCACTATCCATATGGTTGTGCATTTAATTGGAATCAAAACACTTTCCTTGGATCTAAAACATTGGAAAACAAACATTCAACCATGAGCATCAAATTTCAAACCCTATAGAGAAAACAAATACCTTTGACAAGATTCAAGTGCAATTGCTTGCCCTAGGGATTATATCTTTAGAGGCTTCTAAGCATTTGAATTTATATCTCAATTTTATCTCACTAAAGTCAACAATTAGGTAATTATTGCCTTAATTTCCTTGATTTCCACAGAATGGACTTTGTGGGATGAAAATAAATTAGGACATTAGACATTTAGTTTGAAAACTTAACCAAGAAAGTGTTTGTGGTAAAAAGGACTTATTAAGAAAAGATAAGAAACAATTGGACCCCACACATGTGCTCTTCCAAATGATTTCCCAAAAGATCAAATCTAAAAACCAAAGTCCAAAGGTCTTAGTCAAAAATTTCACAAGAAATGTTTGTCTATGCTTTACGAATTTAGAGAAATATTGACATTCAACTTTTACAAATGTGCATCAAGGAACAATCCAAATTTGTATTCATTTTACTATTGTCAAAATCGAACACTTTTTCAAAGGTTTGAGTATCTCACATAGGAAGTACTAGCATGCTCTTCAACACCTAATTCTAGTAAACAAAGTTTCTCTAAGTCTCGTAGGATCAAAATCGACACTCTCATCCACCCCTTAAACATCAAAATCAAAAATCACCTCACAAACAACTCTTGGAAAACTTGAAAAAATTCTTCATGCTAAACTTTGGGAAAATCCTCTTGAAATAAAAAATCAAAATCATCTTGTTTGACTAGGTGTGTGTAGATGAATCCTTCTTTACACACTTAGTTAAATAATCATCTTGTGGATAATTTTACTCTAGGACAAAATACAACTTCTTAGAGTTTATGAGTTCATTATCCAAACCAAATCCAATCAAAATCAAATCAAACCAAATCAAAATCAAAATCCAAAATCAAATCAAACATCAATCCAAAAGTCCTAAATTTTAGCATCCTCTTCAAGGTTTCCTAAGAATTCCAATCATTCACCAATCACCCATCTGTCATTGTCACCATCACCATCCTTTTGATCCTTAATATCTTAGAATTTCATTTTTGTACCTAAATTTTACATCAATCCAAGGAATTAAAGGTTCATTTCCCATTCCTGAAAATTGATCCTCATTTTATGGTCCAAACTAGATCTCAACACAAGAAGAACATGGAAATGAACAAGGAAACATCCACTTCGAGTGAATTGATTCAAAACACTCTTGAAATAAATCCCATTGGGTCTAGCAATCCCACACCTAATCTCCCTCCAGTTGCACAAGATCATCAAGAGGAAGGTGGCCAAGTGGAGGACATCACCAACAATGTCTTAGGGATGACTCAAGATGAGATAATTGAAATGGTCCAAAATCCTAAGACTCACAAAATTGTCAATGCCATGATGAAACTCAATCCCTCACAATACATGCTAGAATTGGCCAAAGAAGGGGTTAAACTCCCTTCTGATTTTGAAGTAAGCACTATTGTGGAGAAGCCTCTTGGGATTATGCCCCCTATATCATCCACACCTCCATTCCAAAGCATCACTCAAACCATCCCACAAATCACATCACCCGTTGCTCTGACTCAACCTATCTTCAAACTCTTCAATCACATCCCCTTGCTAACAACCAAGATTTGGATGCGAACACAATCTTGGGTCAATCTCTCCCATTGAATCTGCTATACCCATATGTTTCGCTCACCTTTCATGACCCCAATGACCCATCCTCTTTTTATGCAACACCGACATGTCCTCTCAACATGCAAACCTCTCTCCCTATGACCTCGCAAGAAGAAGGTGGGCTTTTTGGAGAAGGGGGAATCTTTGATCCCTCATCATCATCATATCCTCAAGGGAATAAACCACCCATTTTTCCACCACTTCCATATTTTCCATTAACATCCACACCACTCCTCAGTTTGGGGAAACCCCCTTTACCACTGCTAAATCAACAAAATCAAAACAACCTATCAATCATAAATCAAAAAATTATACCAAATCCTTTGATCTTTCCATTGATATCACAACAATAGGTGGAAACCATCCAAAAAACCAAAGAAAACACCACACCATCCATAAACTTGGTCTCTCAAGGACCAATCATATCAATCGTACCATCCACTACACAAATTCCCATCATTAATACAACAACACCCCTCATCACAAATACCATTCTGAATCCGCCACCACCACCGCCACCAAGACCAAACATGGCCAACTAATATAGCATCACATTGCAAGCAACTCAACAAGCCTATCAAAATGCACTTCAATAGTTCTAGGCTCAACAAGCAGAAGCATCTCAAGCCACACAAAAAGTGCAATAGGTGCAACAAGCATAACAGATTTCCCAACCTCAAGCTTTGTTGCAACAACAACAAGCTACCCAAGCTACCCAAGTTGCACAAGTAGGTCAAGCAACTCATGCCACATAAGCCACACAAGCTGCCCAACAAGTGCATGCTCAAGCTCAAGCCCAATATCAAGCTCAAGAAGCACAAGCACAAGCTCAATACTAGGCACAATTGTAAGCATCTTAGCAACAAACATATTAGCAAGCCTTGCAACAGTATCAAGCACAACAAGAAGCAACCCAACTATTATCCCAATAGAAAGTATTGTTGGCACAACAACAAGAAGACCAACAAAAAGCATTGTTGGAACAACAACAACAAGCATTATTGGAACAACAACAAATGCAGGAATATCAAGAAGCCTTGATCACATAGCAGAGCTTGCAACAAACTCCCACCAACATACCCAACACTCCACCCATCACTCAAACACCTCTGCCACTTCAAAACACATTCACTCCACCTTTTGATCTGTAAAACGACATGACAACACAAATCAAATTGCTATCTCAGCAAGTGCTTGATCTCTAATTAGGGAAAACAATGAAAACACCAAGAAATTTGTTCCCCTATCCATTCAACATGATCCTTGCAATGGTACCATTCCCTAAGGGGTTTAAAATCCCTAAATTTGACAAATATTGTGGGACGATAAACCTTGAAGATCACATTAGGAAATTCCAAATACATTGCATGGAGGTCACATATGATGATACATATCTGATGAAGCTATTCCACTAAAGTTTGGTTGTTATTGTCATGGAATGGTTCTCTCTCCTTATGGAATCAAAAAGTTCCAAGAGATTGTAGATGCATTCATAAAGAACTATGCATTCAATATAGGTATGGATGATTGTCTAGAGGAACTATCTACACTTAAACAAGCTAAGGGGGAATCATTCACTTCCTTCCTACAATGATGGAAATCCAAGCCCAATAGGAGCAAATGGACCATTCCAAAAGAACAAGTTTGTACCATCATTGCTAATCTTGAGAGAACCTTGGCATTCCATCTCAAAATGAAATGTATCACCACCTACAACCATTTGATCCCTAAGGCGCTCATCATTGAATGATCCCTTATTGCACAAGGGGGACACCCACATAGCCAGAACATTAAGACAATTGCCTATCCACTAGCTATAATTAAAAACCTCACACCTGGGTGAAAAATAGGAATGTCACTAATAATGGTGTGGTGGATGCCAAGGTCATAATCAATGCTCTGAAACAAAACATGCAATAATACCAACAACCACAAGGAAACAATTGAAACAACACACACGCCAATGTAGTATCACAACAACCACCCAACAATCAAGTCAACAATCTAAATAATCAAGGGGGACCACCCCCACAAAACAAATATCACCCCAACCAAAAATACATTTCCCTTGGGGAACCAATTGAATCAGTCATGAAGAAACTGTTAAATAAAAATCTCCTCAAAATTCCCACTTATGAGAATTATCAAGAGCCCCAAGTGAAACCACCATGGTTCAATGAAAATCACCTTTGTGATTTTCGTAAAATCAAGGGGCACACAACTGCCAGTTTCATGAGGCTAAAAAATCTAAACCAAGACCTCATCGATGACAAGGTTATAAATGTTGAAAAACCAATTGGAAATCAAGAACTTAAAATATACATGAATCTGATTCCAAATCATAACAAAGGGAACAACTATGGAAAGACCAAGTATACAATGTAAACCATGTGTACGATCATGTTGTTGCATCCCTGGATGAATGGGTCACTATTGTTAACATCAAGGGAGCCAAAGCTGATTGTGGAGTCACCACATGTGGTGGAAAAGTTACCATTATTGGGTCATCACAGCCACCTAGAGCATCTACCTCAAATTTGAAATTCATTCCTAATGGTTGCAATGTCTTAGACTAGTTGAAAGGAACCCTTGCTCAGATCTCCATCATGGAGTTGCTTAAGATATCACCCACACATAGAAAAATCCCATAGGAAGTATTGGCTTCATCCACCATCTCCACAGATCTTGATGTTGACCAGTTCCAAGCTATGGTCAGACACATCACCACCCCATGTCTCCTAATGTTTTGTCTAAATATATATTCTCTCAAACTAATAAAGAATCTAAGATTCTCTGAGGATGCCACTAAAAATGGTAAGGGTATTACACTCAGAGCATATGATGATCAGGAAAGAGTGTCTCAGGGCACTATTCAATTCCATATTCAAGTAGGCTTGGCCATCATGGAAACCACATGTGAGGTCCTTGACCTTTATTTACCATATAAGATTCTCTTGGGGTGTCCATGGATCCATGGGATGCAAGTTGTCA
This sequence comes from Sequoia sempervirens, assembly GCA_007258455.2. Taxonomy (NCBI): domain Eukaryota; kingdom Viridiplantae; phylum Streptophyta; class Pinopsida; order Cupressales; family Cupressaceae; genus Sequoia; species Sequoia sempervirens. The sequence continues at coordinate 14,443,159 of VDFB02137365.1, forward strand.
CATCAACCTTCTATTAGTGCATCAAATTCCCATATCAAAATCAAGAGTTCATAGTCTACAGTGATCGTGAGCTCTTTTCTTATTGTAGGAATCTAGAAGCAAAATACTATAAAATCCCCCAAGTCCTAAATAATGATGAAGGCCCTATGACTCCATATGTAGACCCAACTACCTTGGCCTCCACTTCTAAGAAAAAGACACTTGCCATTCCTGATATCTCTGAAATCAAGGTCATTATCCAAGATAATGGGTGTGGGGATTATAAAATGAAGAAAAGTGCTTTCATAATAGGATAGTTACCTCAATCTCCTAGGTCTCACGAGAAACCCCAACTAGCTAAAACATCATCCCAAACCTTAAGAGAAGACCCTTCTAGATTAAGATGTTGGGGAGATTTAAGTTATGATATAGTAGATGAGAAATACATATCAAGCTTGTTGTATCAAGATGAAAGGCCTGGGCCTAATCTTCCCATCGATGAGAGCAACAAAGGATTACAAATCATGCTTGGTATGGGCTAAAACATAAACAAGAAAGCTGGATAGAATGACAATGGGATTCTAGTACCTCTCATTCTGGAGAACTATATGAGAAATATTGGCCTCAGATGTGCCCCTCTGAAGGTAACCATACATGGAAAAGGTGCATCGGTTAGAAAGGCCAAAACTCCACCTTAGCTATAAGCATTCACCCTTCAATTACTAGTATCCACAGGTTGAGTCATAGACAACTTTACCTTCGACATAACTAATGTGTGTAGTAGTGATGGGGATCCTATAACTAACTTACCCATGATTTTTGAGGATTCCTTCCTTCTCATGATTAGTACCCTATCTTTTGAGTCAACCAATCAAACCCATGAGATAAACTTAGTCTATCCTCAACTCATCAATTACAACTAATGAGGACTGCCAATTTTAGACATATTAAAAAATGATGAGGCGCTCTCATAATTCATGGGATTGCAGGATACGATACCATATGGAGATCACAAAGTTGGGTTTGACATCATACTGGACACACATGCCTATTAGGGGGAAGCAATTGAATCCTTCAGTTGCAAAAGTGAAAATATGAGAATAATCTCTAGGTCTCTGATTGAAAACCACACCATGGCACTCATTGACCCAAAAATAATAAAAATAAAGGATGCATCCAACTATGAAAAAATCTCTAAGGTGTCAGAGGATGAAGGATTCAATCTTCATGTTAGTTCCATTCATTAGGAGAAGTCAGTGGTCTTAGCAGAGAAGCACAATCCAGTCAACCTACGAATAGAGGAAATTCTGCATATCACCTTCTATTTCAACATGTCGGGCCTTGATCTAGAAGTTGTGGTTAACCACCTAGCTGTATATCCCAAAGCAAATCCAGTGAGGAGAAAGCTAAGAAAAATGCATCCCCAGATAGCATTGTTGTTCAAAATGGAATTACAGAAGCTCCTAGATCTAGGATTCATATGGCCAATTGATTATCCAGAGTGGGTCTCAAATCTTGTGCCTGTTTCAAAGCCCACTGGGGGCATCCACATCTACACGAATTTTAGAGATTTGAACAAAGCATGTCCTAAGGATGATTTCCCTCTACCAAACATTGATATGATTGTGGATATGATGGTAGGACATGAGATGCTATCACTAATGGATGGATTCTCAAGATACAACCAAATCATGATAGCAAAGTGCAACCAACACAAAACAACTTTCACTTGTCCATGGGGGACATATTGATGGAATATGATGTCATTTGGATTGAAAAATGTAGGAGCTACCTATCAAAGGTCCATGACACTAATCTTTCATGATATGATTCAAACAATTGTGGAAGATTATGTGGATGATATACTAACTAAACCAAAGAAATGTTGGGATCACATAACAACTCTAAGCTCCATCTTTGATAGGCTAGAAAAGTACAAGGACCGACTAAATCCAAAAAAGTGTCTTTAGGGTACAATCAGGGAAGCTCCTAGGGTACATTTTATCCATGAGAGGAATCAAGGTAGACCCCACCAAATTCAAAGCAATCCTCGAAATGGAGACACCTAAAATATTGAAATAGTGAAGAGGCCTACAAGGAAGACTCCAGTCCATCCACCGATTCATAGCACAACTAGCAGACAAGGCTATCCCATATTCTTATCTACTCCACAAGGGGTTAGCATACAAATGGGATGAGAAATGTGATTAGGCCTTCAACAAGATCAAGGAGTACTTGATCACACCACCAATTCTCACACCACCAATTCTAGGCAAGCCCTTGATTTTATACATATCAGCAAGAGCAAGAGCCCTTGGTTCTCTCCTAGAACAACATGATGAAAATGGGAAGGAGAGAGCCATTTATTATTTTAGTAGAACTATGGTGGGACATGAACTGAATTACACATACATTGAGAAAGATTTCTTAGCAGTTGTGTTTTCCACACAAAAATTTAGACATTACATGCTAGCACATCAAATAAAGCTCATTGCAAAGATAAATCTACTCAACTACCTACTTTCTAAAGCAATGCTCACAAGGCGAATAGCTAAATGGGTTATGATCCTGATAGAGCATGACATTGAGTATGTGGAACGCAAGGCCATTAAAGGACAAGCAATTGTAGATCAGCTAGTAGAAGTACCAATATACTTAGAGAACCCACTTTTATTAGAGTTCCCAGATGAATCAATCTTCAACCTAAGTGTGTCAGATCACTAGAAAATGTACTTTTATGGATCCTACACACAACATGGGTCAAGAGCAAGAATCTTCTTCATCACTCCATAAGGGGATCTCATACCTAAATCATACGAGTGTCATTTCCATGTACAATTAACATTGCAAAATATGAGGCTCTTGTCATAGGTCTTAGAATTGTGGTACAATGGTAGATCATGCCACTCAAGGTCTACATAGACTCATAGCTCATAATCAAGTAGTTAAATGATGAGTATCAAACAAAGGATGACAAGTTGACTCCATACAAGAATTTGGTGGAAAACCTCAAGGGTTTCTTCATTGATATCAAATTTGAGCAGCTACTGAGAGAAAATAATAGAGTAGCGGATGCTATGGCAACAATTAGATTGCTATTAGATATACCACACAACATCTCAAAGCAATAATTCCTCAGAGTAGCTTCTCATACCAACATTCAAGGTACCATAGTCTGAATTTTTGTGTGAAATCGTTTGTCCCAATGATCCTTGGTATCATGATATATACACTTAATTGAGAATAGGACTCCTCCCCGAGGATATAACCCCAAACATCGAAAGAGCCTTTGTCAAAAACTCATCCCTTTTTGTCATCCTAGGAGATACCCTATACTGTAGAAGCATTAAAGGAACACTTTTACAATGCTTAAACACTGAGGAAACTTTGACCACTTTAATAGAGGTACATAATAACATTTGTGGTTCACATTTGAGTGGTATGACCTTGGCTAATAAATTGTTGAGGATTGGGTACTATTGGCCTACAATGGAAAGGGAAGTGCATGACTATGTCCAAAGGTGTTTGTAGTGTCAGTAGCATGGGGATCTCAGCCATTCACCATCTTAGGAGCTCCACCCAATTGTTATGTGTTGGACCTTTTCACAATGGGGGCTTGATCTCATTGGAAAAATCACCACCACCTCTTCGAGTGGACATAAGTTCATCATCACCGTCACTGAGTACTTCACGAAATGGGTGGAAGCCATCCCAATGACCGATATCACCAGAAAGAAAATTTCTAGGTTCATCCTGAACTATCTAATTTGCCACTATGGTGTCCCTCAAGTCATTATCTTAGATAAAGAGACACCTTTCAAAAGTCAGGATGTTCACGACCTATGCAATCATTGGGACCATAGTCTAAATTTTTGTGTGAAATCATTGGTCCCAGTGATCCCTAGTATCATGATATATAAACTTACTTGAGAATAGGACTCCTCCCCATGGATATAACCTTGAACATCAAAAGAGCCTTTGTGAAAAAGTCATCTCATTTAGTTATCCTAGGAGATACCCTATACTGTAGAAGCATTGAAGGAACACTTTTACAATGCCTAAACGTTGAGGAAGCTTTGACCACTTTAACTAAGGTACATAATGACATTTGTGGTTCACATTTGAGTTGTATGACCTTGGCTAAGAAATTGCTGAGGATTGGGTACTATTGGTCTACAATGGAAAGGGAAGTGCATGACTATGTCCAAAGGTGTTTGCAGTGTCAGCAGCATGGGGATCTTAGCCATGCACCAACTTAGGAGCTCCACCCAATTGTTACATGTTGGCCCTTTTCACAATGGGGGCTTGATCTAATTGGAAAAATCACCACCACCTCATCAATTGGACATAAGTTGATCATCACCGCCACTAATTACTTCATGAAATGGGTGGAAGCCATCCCCATGACCTATATCACTAGAAAGCAGATTTCCAAGTTCATCCTGAACTACCTAATTTTCCACTATGGTGTCCCTCAAGCCATTATCTTAGATAACAAGACACCTTTCAAAAATCAATATGTTCATGACCTATGCAAAAAGTTCAAAATCCAACATCATTTTTCACTTTGTATTACCCCCAAGGAAACGGCCAAGCAAAAGCAACCAATAAAACCATCCTAAAATCCTCAAGAAAATAGTCAATGATGTTGGTCGTGGCTAACATTTGTAGTTGAATCCCACCCTATGGGCCTACCGAACAAGCATCTGCACACCAACAGGTGCCACCCCTTTCTCCCTGGTCTACGGATTAGAAGTCATACTCCCTATTGAGATTGAGCTCCTGTCCCTGAGAATATCATTGTAGAATCTCATCACAAAGGAAGAATATTGGGTGCCAAGATTGAATGAGCTAGAACTACTAGATGAGTGATGCATGGATGCCTTAAACCATTTACAAGTCTACCAAAACCATCTCAAGAGAAGTTAAAACAAGAAGATTAAGAGTTAGACTTTCCAAGTTGGAGAGCTTGTGCCAAAGGAGAATTAGAAAAATGTACCAAATCCAGATGGCAAGGGAAAGTTTGATCCCAATTGGTTGGGACCCTTTGTCATCACAATAAGCTACAAGTCAAGGGCATATCAGTTATCAATGCCCAAAGGGGAACCTCTGTAGGAGCCCATGAATAGCTCCCATCTCAAAATGGTTTATGCATAATATTTTAGGGTGTAAAACCAAAAATCCAAAAAAGTCAAAAAACATAAAAATCCAAAAAACTCAAAAAAAGGATTAAAAACAATAAAGAGAAAAACCATCCTATAGTGAAAACCACTTCGGTGGCGCTCTGGGCAAGTAACTTGGTGAAAACCTAGAAAATAGGTGCCTTGTGTAAATAAGCACCTTCCATCCACTAGGATCTCCATAGCTTGTTTTGAATCATCCATCCATCATACTTCCATCATCCATTTGTCTCCATCCATCACCCATCTGCATCTACATCATAGCTTGGTCCTATGTTTGTGTCATGATCCCTCCTGGCACTACTTGGCCCATTCTAAAGGTTAGTTTTTCCTACCTATATCAGAGTGGTCTATTGCATCACGTTGGGGGCATGATCTCATTGGATCAGATTTATGTATATTTTGAAGGTCTTCCCAAAAATTCAAAAAATCCAAAAACATCAAAAAATAAAAAAAATCCAAAAACATTCATAAAAATAGAAAATCCAAAAACATTCAAAATAAATCAAAATCCAAAAAATAGGTCAAAAATTCAATCAAAAAGTAAAAAAAAGAGTCGTCAGTTGAATTATGGGTCTCTAAGCTCTTAACATAGGCAAGGTTGATCTTTGATCATCCCCCAAGACGCTTAGGTCAGTCCTTTAGGAGTTCGTCATAATAAACTGGCAATCCATTTGTTCATATCTCATCAATAAATTGAGTTTGTGTTAGTTGAACTACATGGTCTCTGCATGTATAACATAGGAAAGGCTAATATTTGATCAGCCCCCAAGGCCCCTAGGATAGGTCTTTAGGTTAGCCTCTTGGTCAAAATCTCTCAGAAAACACCAAAAATATTAGAAATTTTGAAAATCAAAACATTTGTAAAATCTCAAAAATACCAAAAATAGCCTCGAAACATTTCAAAACACCCAAAAAATCCAAATATTTTAAAAAATCCATCCATCCCAATTTCACTTTTACCCAAAATAAACATTCACCCATAATAGACAATCGTCATCCTCAATCTTTGGTGAAACAGTCAGAAACAAGTCTAGCAGTTCAAAAGTGAAAGCTCAAAATGTCAAGGTCTCAAGTCTAGGTCAGTAAGTAAACAAGATTGCCAACTCTTTATATTAATAGCCTATCATCCAATCAATCCCAAAATCATCTGATAACATCATTTCCTAGGATGCATCCTTCCTACAATGGACATCAACATTAAGCATCACCGTAGTTTAGTCTTGGCTAGCAGTATGAAGAACATTAGCATGTTTGTTTACTTGATCTTTGGATTTTGTATTATCTTATTGCACTCATTCCAATGACCTCTCAATGATATCCAAATAAAGGGATTTAGAGAGAAAGGAATGGGGAAAAAATTATTATCTTTTATTTGTTGTGCTTGTTAGATATTCTTGTAATATAACCTTGGTCATACATGCTTTGTTTGGATGAAGGGAAGATGTTTTAGATGTCTTGTTGACCACATAGGAAGGCTTTCCTTTCCATTTTTTTGTTTGAGATGTTTAGAATATCTAAACTATATTTTGAATAAGGTTCCATATGTCAAGTGTGAATAGGAGTACTCCTATCTAATTGTTGAGTCAAAGTCCATCACACCAGATGCAAACATCATCCTAGTTCTATATACCTTGATGCATTATGCCTATGTGTATTATCAAACATAAGGTAAATATCCCTTTTAAAATCCCAATTCCTGAGAATAAAATCATCGTCATCATCATCATCATCACCATTATCATCTCTAATAAATTCATCTTGTTGGATCGTGTTTCTTCTTTCTTCTCTTCATGCTAACATGGTGCCATGACATTTAAACAAAACATCTCTAATCCATCCATCCTACTTCCACAAAACCATCATCATACTGCATACCATATCATATCATATAGGAAACACTGATCATCTCACATGCATTACATTTCATCATTATGTAATATAGATTGGTTATTCTAAGCATCCCATAAACCATACATTTGCATTCATTACATAAACCATATAAACATCATCATATGCATAATCATATCACCCATTTACATCATCACATAAACCTCATCATGTGCATCATCATATCATAACATATGCATAATCATATAATCCACATATACCTCATCACATCATCATATCATACATGAAAAAGGTACTAAAAAAAAGGAAAAGAGCATGTCATAATATCCCATACATCTCATACAATGCCATCATCCACTAAGTGCATAATATAGATCTGTTAGTCTGAGCATTTGCATATCATATCATTTGGATCCATACCATCCAGACATCATCATAAAAATTTCATAGAAAATATACTAAAAAAGAAATGCATCCATCCATAAGAATCACATAAAATCATACATCGCATCACATATAGAAAAGAAAATACATCCATCCATCCATCATAAATAAAATAGGACACATTTCAAATCAAATCATATCATATATATCAACAATGTGACTATCATGGTACAAGGAATCAAGATAAAATGTATGTATCAATCAATGTATACAAATGCCTATGGGGCTATCAAAAAAGGAGCTCATAGATCTGAAAAAGAATAGTGTCATTGATTAAAAATGTGAGCTATCCGTGGTGGCTGCTCCCCTCACTCGGTTATCTCTCAGGTTGGTCCTACCTCTGCCCTATATGCTGGGAGAAATCTGCCACCCAGGCCACTTGAGGCACTACCTGATGATAATGTACTATGTAGTACTTAGCCTCTTTGATTTCCTCTTTGTACATCTGTGCTAGGACCATCCTGCCCTGTGCTACAACTGTCATGCTCTTTAGTTGCTGGCGACAACCCACCTCCTATGCTAAATGCAGCTTTGTGGCCTATCTCTGTTGTACATCTTGATCTTGCTCCATAGTCAAGGCCTGGACCTACTGTGGAGCCTAGTCCATCTTTCCTGTCAATGTCACAACCTGTTCCTAGAGCTATTGTATAAGGGTATCCCTCTAATCTAGCTGAGGTGGTAGTGGCAATGGTTGATCCCTCTAGGGCGACTGCTGGTGGTCCCTAGGGGCATCTATCTACTCGTGCATGTGCCCCTAATCTCTCTAACCTCGCTATTCTAGAGGTGTTCTACCTCCTCCTCTATCTCTGTCTCCTCATCCTCCTTTCCCCTGCCCTTGCCATGGTGAAACTATCTCATGCACTATTAATCTGACACGTGGCCTGAACTAGTCAATATATGCCTATGTAGTATCAGGGTTTGCCTGCCCCTTATCATATGCCCAGGGCCTCACTGCCAACTGACTAAAGCTATCCACCACATCCTCTATGGGGATTTACTGACCCCATGTGGTCTCCCTGGTGGTGTGAGCAAAAATGGCCACATATTGGTCATCAGGCATGTCCTAAATATCTCCACAATATCTCACCACCTGATCTGGTAGGTAGTGCTCAATCATAGTGTGCTCTTTTCCCTGCATCAGTTTGTCCTGCCTTGCAAAGAAAAGTTATTGTACATCTTCGTACCATGCGGGCATCCCGAGCCAAGGCCTCCAAGTGAATGAAGTCATCTCATTGATCACTCTCCTCCAGTGAGGAATGCCATCCTGTCCTATATGTGCGAATGTTAGGCCACCCCTGTGTCGTCAGACTGTTGGGTCATCTAGCTCCACATCAACCACTATAACCTATGAGCAGAACATGACTATGTGCTCCCAGGCCTAGATGTGTAGAAGAGTAACCCCTGCTATAATGGCCCTACTGTCATAATAAGTGAACTCATGCAAATCATGATAAAGTGAGGCCAACATCACCAGTCCCCATACAAAGCAACACCTCCTATAGAGCATCCACTCCCAAGATAGACTTCATCTTGGGCTGAAATACCTACCCTGCCGATCTAGAGCTACAAGTTCTAAAATGATAGTAGCCACAATCAGACAAAAGGTGGACATGTGACCTCTATACTGCTCAAGCTCAATCTATCCCTTGGCAAAGATGATCTCATCTAGTCTAATAATCTCATAGTAGGAATCAATGCTGACATCCATATCATAAATCACCCTCTCAACATGGATGGGAAATCAAAGAATATGCTAGATTTCCTCTAGTGTGACAGTCTCCTCGCTGGTGGGAAAGTGAAACAATGATGTCTCACTATGCCATCTCTCTTCCACTATGGTCATCATGCCCAAGTAAGTCCTGATAGTAGGTACGTACACCACATACCATAGCCTGATCACCCCAAGGTGCTCTTGAAGAAACTTGTGCAATCTCGTCAATCTACTAAGTACTAGGGATCGGTGCTTACGTGAATGTATGGGCTCTGTGTCCTACACCAGCAAAGCCACATCATCAAGTTTCATAAAAAATATGGATCCTGTTTGATTCTTTTGTGACCTAAAGAACAGAGGTGTCACTATATGCAAATGTGTCATTTGCAAGCTCCAAACTGTGCCTCTAGAGTCCCCAAATCACAAACTCTACCATGATGGTGTTGTTTGATTGCATTTCTATTTCACCAAAAAACCTAAACTCCTAATTGGACCACATCAATGTCATTTGCACATGTGGCTCTCTTTAGAGTTTGACTCCTAAGTTCTAAACTATGACGCAACATTGCAGATTGCGATATCAGTGTAGTTTAAGGCCGTGTGACATTGATTTGGCCGTTTTAGCGATGGACTAGTTTGACTTTTAAACCCTAATAAATGTGCACAAAGATAAAAAAAAAAAGTTGGGTTAGGGTCACATATCGGTGGTCTTGCACCTAGAAGTCGCTAGTAGAGTTGTACTTGCTCAGAGATGTGTCAGGGAAGCACTCATTGTGCTATCTCACATGAAAGTCAAAGCTCAAAGTCAAGAGGTTTCTAAACGGCTAAGTATGCAAATGAATTGAAAGTGAACCCTCGAGGGTTATTTAAGCATGAAAATTAGGGTTTTGTGCCCCGAATCCTATTTTTTCCCAACTAAGGCTCATTTTGCATCTTTTTTCCACATTTTGGTACATTTTTGGCATTCGAAAGCCTTTCTGGACCTGTAGTATAGCTTCTCTTATTTTTTTGTGAGATCACCCAAAAATCAAAATTTTCATCTGATCTCTCGAGGGGCTAGTATACTAGCATAATTCTTTTGCTGGGGTAGTAGTGGGGCATCTGAAAAAATTTGATTTTTTTTTTTACTTTTGATCTTGGCAGGTTTATTCTTTGAACCAATGCAATAGGTACATTGTTTCAAAGAGGGGAAAATTTAGACACGTAAAATATAGCGATTGATCACATACACCTAATCCTAATTTACTAACACCAATTCATCCCGAATCATCATCTTTACTAACCATGTAATCAAATAACCCTTATTTGACTAAATTCATCATATTTCATCTTTTAAATAAATAAATCATTTTGTTTGATTAAATAATCATATTCTCCTCTTTAATTAAATAAATAAATCAATTTTATTTAATTAACCTCTAAAGTCATCTCCTTTAAATTAAATAAATTAATCTTTATTTGATTTAAATCTAACACCATCCCCTTTGATTAAATAAATCAAACTTTATTTAATTAGATCTATATTCATTATTCCACTCATCTTAATTTATTTAAATCCAAAAAATCTAAATCAAAGTGTTAAATCAGCTAATTTCCATTAAAGTTAATAAAATCATGATTAATCCTAACATTAATCCCTCAAATCCTCTAGATTTTGCAACTTGCACATGAAAATCAATTTAATTGATCTATAAATCTCCTATTTTCATTCAAAAAGGCATCAAAGTTGGAATATTCCTCAAATTTGAAAATCTCCCCCAAAAAGGACTTGTCCATCCAACAAGGCATTAAAGGCCTCTTACATGTCCTTTTCTTGAGCCAAGTGGCATTTAATTCTTCTTTCATCTCCCTCCAACATGTCATTTCTCCAATTTTGAATTCCACCTTATAGCATTAATGTGCACATTCATCAAAATGTGCTCCACCTTTGTCTACTCACATGTTGACAAGTGCAATTGTGCTATTTGTTGATGTTTGATCCCACATTCATCCATTTTTCTTATTCTTCCATCATTCTCTTCTATAAATAGAAGGCTCTCATGTTTAAGATTTTTGTGATTTTTGGATTTTTGATTGTGTTTAAGTTTTTTCATCAAAGTTTCGGATCACACTCAGTGATCCATCATCAGGATGATAAAGAGCTAAGGAGATAATAGGTAAGATGCAGACCTAATTTGCTTAAAAGGAAGAGAGGTGAGAAGATGAGGAGAGAGAAGGGTACAAAGACAGAAATCACAAAAATCTTAAACATGATGGATTGTGGAAATCTCATAGCATTAAAGGCTCTCATGTTGATTTTGGATCCACAACTTCATGCAACATCATTATCTTCATGTTTTGAGCAAAGTTCATCCATTTACATCCATTTTCATAGTTTTCATCATTTCATAGATAGGTTATGGAGAAATTTCATCAAGGAGAACCAAATCTTCATCATTGATCATCACCAAGCTTGCAAGGAATTGGGAAAGGGCTATTTTCCACATCAAAATAGCACCAATTCCCCCATGGGATTGAGAGTTTATTTATTTTTAGCAAGACTAGATAGCTTCTATTTGTGTTGTTCATGTTTTTTCTTGTTCTTGATATTTCAAATGAATCTTATGGGAAATGATGATTTGATTTGCATAATGAACTAATATTGTGTTTGTTGTTTATGTTTGTGTAGGTATAGGATCACCATTCATAGGAATATAACAAGAAATATATCTGTTGAGATTTGTTTCTCTCCAAAGAATATAAAGAAGTCCCCTACTTCGACTTGGCTAGAGGAGCATCTTAAAAGTAAAAGACCAATAATGGAGACTCCTCGAGTGAGTCTAGAGGTAATTTTGGCATAGATTAAGAAGCCAAAATAAGGTCACATATGACCAGGGATGCCTCTAGCTCTTATATTTTACATGTTACAACTCCAACAATAGGAAAGAATAGTTCCATGTGCTTTCCTAAGGAGTTCAACATTCCCTGAATAAATATCAACCTCACCAACAAAGATCAAGAGATCAATGAGCTCCATGGGTTAGTATCCAATATTTTGAAGAGAATGTATAAGGATGAAGCCACAAAGGTATAATTAAAAGCACTTATTGTAGAATTCATGGCTTTCATCCAACATTTGGTAACTCTTATTCAAAGTGCTCTAAGGAGATAATTGCCCCAATTTTTCTATCAAATGATGATCTAGATAAAATGGAGCAAATTAAGCTATGATCTCAATCCACTCATGATTGGATCAAGAGCATTGTAGATACTAAAACAAAAGTAATTGGAATGGTCATCTAAGCCTACAATAACTTCCTAATTTTGAAGGAGGAGATCAATAAAATGATTGAAGACTATAAGGGCTTCTCAAAATATTATACATTAGTATCTCCAAAATTAAAAGAAATAAAGAATATTTTGGTCAAATTAATTGAGCATTGAGGAATTTTCCCAAAGAATTGTTGAAGAAACCATCTTATTGGTTATATGCACTTAATTTTAGAAGAGAAATCATGGGTTAAGTAAAGCTAAAGATGGGGACTATTATTGATCAAGTAAAAAATGTTTCAGTAAATTGTAATAATTTTTTGTAAGATATGAAAAATATTTCAATAGATACTTCAAAAAATATAGATGAGGGAAGCTAGAAGTAGCAATGGTGAAAGGTAATTCAAAAGGAGTCTGCAGATAGCCTATTTTTGGAATTTTTGGATGTTGTAGTGCAATTTTTGGTAATGTTTGAAGAGGTGATTAGTTATAGATCTTCTTGGGTGGAGGTACATCATCAATTAGTGGAAAATTGTTAGTGTATAGGGTACTCCCCTCTCTTAAAAAATACACACTCACACTTCACAATCAATTAGTGGTAGATTCTCTCAGCCCATCAATTTCAAAACATTATGAAAATTTCCACAAATTTTTTTTAATGCACTCAATTTTATTGGATATTCTTTGTTAAAAATACAATACACAAATAAATAGTTACAATTATTAGCCCTCAATGGCCTCTCTCATAGGTATGGGAATTATATCTTTCATCTACCTCTTCAACTATTCTTTGTCCTACACAACTCCACAACATTCCAAATTCAATGCACTCCTGCTTTGATTTTTTCATTCTCCCACGTGACCTCCTCTTGAGTTCATTAAAATTATAAATATTCATCTTTTGGAATAGTGTGACTTCATTCTTCTATGCACAATGTAATGCACATTTATTTATAGTATGGATTCTCTCCATGGTGCACTTATGTACATTTATTCTTGTTGCTTTATTTATTTATTATTATTTAACTTCTTCCCACTAAAGATAGTTCCTTTATGCATACATTCCTCAAATCCTTGCTTTATATCATACATTAATCTACACTTTTAATTTATAAAACATCATGACACAACTCTTCTCTCACCCTCTTCTTCCATTAAAACTTACACTACTTCTCTTTGTAATTATTGCTCACAATTCTCTTGTGTAGCCTATTACTCATTCAAATTCCTCACTTTATTTGGTAGCATCACTTCTTGTAATTACATTTCCCACATTCAACTATCTAGCCTCCTGCATAGTATTTTACCTCCAATCTGCGATGAACTTCATTATTCCATAGATTATCCCCACATTTTGTTGCATGGCATTCCTCCTTTCAAGTGCCCCTCTTAATTTTGTGTAGTCCATCACTTTTCCCTCAAATTCATGTCATCACCTACCTTTTGATCTGATTTCAATGCTTTAATGTCCACATGTCCCTCTTTCTCTTCCTACTGACCATTTGTTACCTCGTGGTGGCCATGAACTTTGGTATCTTTCATCTTCAAAATGTTGCACCACTTTTATGTTGGACTTTGATCTCCCATGATACTTTGTTAATGGGAATTGGAATATAAGATGTATTAAGAATAGATTTACTATTGCACATAAGGCCTCAACCCATCATCTAGTTCTATTAGCCAACAAAAATAAATTTTAAAACCTTTAATGTTTTTCAAATATTATCTCCATGGACTATCAAGATTATATATGTTATAAAGATTTATATTCTGGGACAAAGAAGGTTATTCCATCAAAGTAATAATGGTGAAATATCATATCCTTCTATTCTTGGACTTATATTTTGACAAATTTATCATTGAAAGAAACAATTATGTGGACTATACCAAATAGTGTAGTATGATAGTTTACCGATGAGGCTAAAAATTAACTTCAATCATGTTTTTTCACCAAAAGCTTGAAACCTCACCAAAATGGATAGGGATAACCATATAATTATTCCTAAGACCTCTACCAAATGGTTTGGCCCCAAGTGCTATAGAAATAAAAATTTAAACTTTCATCAATCTACTAGCATAAGTCATAAAACCATTAAATCTCAAAAACCAAAAAAATCTTGAATTTTAAACCTCTATCAATAACTTAAGAATGCTTCTACAAATCTTCTTGTATAATAATTTTCCATGAAACTTCACTAGTCATCTTAAACAAGTGTTTTCATGAAGGTTTCCTTCCATGTTTCGAAACTGACAACTAACAAAAAATAGTTCCCTACCAATCTGACCACAACATGTGTTGCCAATGTTGTGAGAGATTAGAACAAAACCAAAAGTAAAATAAATAACTACAAATATTTTTGGGTGATTCTAATAGCTAATTTTCCTAGAATGCTCCTACATTAGACACACTAAGTAGGAAATTTGTGAGCTTATACTCATAAAGGTGGAGTTGAATAGTCAAAATACTCTTCCAAGTTGCAACCAACCTACAATGAACTGCATCTTTTTCCAAAGTTATGAAGATCAACACTTTTTTCTCTTTTTCCAATACTTTTTCAAAACAACTTTCCCCCTCCTATCATAGCTCCACTCTACATTCTTCTCCCCTCTTTTGGACTCATGTCCAACATTGAATGTCCTACTCCACAAAAAGAACTCTCCATTGGGTAAACCCACAAAAGTGGTTTACAATTCAAGTGAGGAAGGAAACATTGCAAAAAATGACCCCATGCAAAAAAAAAAAGTTTTGGGGGTTTGAACGAACTTATTGGTTCAAGTGTACCAAAAGAGGGTTCACTAGAACCCTAGTTCAAGTGAACCAATTAAATGAAAGGTCCCACCATTCCCACAAAAAAACACAAAGAAAACCTTTTTTCAAAGGGGGTTCACTCGAACTAGGGTTTGAGTGAACCCTAGTTCAAGCGAACCATGGTTTGAGCGAACCATGGTTTGAGCGAACCTTGGTTTGAGTGAACCACTAGGAGTTTGCTCATACCCCCCTTTTCCCACCTTCTCATGCTCAGGAACCAAAAAAGTCCAGAATTTTGCACTTCAAAGCTCAGGTTGAGGATGAAAATGGAGGAGACTTCACAGACCCAACTAGATGATGGTATTCCTCAAAACGAGCTATCCAACGAATATAATTTTAATATTTTTTGGTTTTATTATGTATTTTTTTCTTAGTTTTATTAAACAAAGGTTTTTCACCAAAAATCAAGCTCTCTATTCCGCACATGTGCAAAAATAGTAGACTATAAAGAAAAACTAAAAAATATGAGTGCACCAGATATTGAAGTCCTTGATCCAACAAAAAAAATGAATTTTGATACATACAAAAAAGGTTACATGTTATACGGCCTGCCTATGTATGAATTGTAATTGGTTTGACTTCAGAACTTGATTAAGGAAAAAATATTCAATAAAACACTATGAAATACATTTGAAGCACTATATATCGTAGTTACAAATTTAAAGTAAAAAAAAATAGAATTTTATCCTTCATTGAAAAAAGGTTGTGTTATACAATGAGCGTCACTCCTTAAAAATGTTGTTTACTGAAAAAAACTAGTTTTCAAAGGAGATGGAAAAAGAAGTGAAATCTAATTCCCAAAAAATTGAAAAACGTATATTTAGAATCTATAGACAAAATGTAACAAAGAACTAGTTTTCATTATCTTCAAACTCCTCATGGTTTAGCCGCTATAGGTGTTTGCAAGTGAATATTTAGTTAGAAAAAATTATTTCAATGTCCAGTTTGGCCAAAAATTGTAATTCGGTATTGTGGGATCACCCCATTCTTTTCCTCTTTCATGGTTTTTGACTAACCACATACTGACCACCTTCACCAACATCCACCTACAACATCCTCTACAATTTCTACACACAATCACACAACATCTACACATAATTCTATAATTGCATCTTCTACTTCCATTTTTACAAGAAAATTAAAATCTAAATTTGCCTCTTTTTTTTCCATAATGGCAAGATCATCCTAAACTATGATATTGTATTCAACTATTGTGATATATTTATCTCCTTCATTCATTATGATATTCTCAAACCATTCACCATCTATCATTGAAATCTATGGTGGAACATATTTTTCACCTTCACCATTCGTTGTAACCTCTTCGCTACTTACTTTATTATTTCCTTCATTTTTTCCATGTCATCCTCATGGCATGTCTTCACTATAACTTCTTTGATAGGGGCTACTATCACATATCTCTTGTTCTCACTTTTCTTAACCAATTTCATCTCATCTTTTCCAATTTGTCAATTCTAGCTTGGATCTTCCCCACTTCATAATGGACCGGTATGGACCATCTTTCACATCACCTCACACTTTTCATTTTCTACTTTCTTGGGAAATATTGTTCCTAGAACAATTTTCTCATGAGTCCCCTCACAACCCATCCTATCCTCACCTACTATAATCTTACCTCAATCTACAATCCACATGGAGATGCATTTACAATGAGTTCCCTCACATCACCTCAAACTTTTCATTTTCTACTTTCTTGGGAAATATTGTTCCTAGAACAATATTCTCATCATTCCCCTCACAACCCATCCCATCCTCACCTACTATAATCTTACCTCAATCTACAATCCACATGCTTTGCATCTCCATGGCTTGTCCCTCTCAGCTCTTAATTGCTTAAGACTCCTCACACACATGCAAAATTCTCTTGAGATTTTTAGAAACCTCTACCACTTCACACACTCTTCTCTACCTGCAAGTCCTAATGGATCCTCTCCACACTTAGGATAACCTTCTCTTAGGATAACCTTCTCTAATACCAATTGGTGCAAAGGGTACTATCCTCTATAAAAAAAAAACACTCACACTTCACAATCACCTACTAGCAGATTCTCTCACCTATCAATTTAAAACAAATATGAAAATTGCAACAAACAACAAACCAATGCACTTAATTTTATAGGACATTCTTTTTTAAGACTATAGTGTCAAAAAATCTCATCCATGACATTATCACACTTTTTTGGACCATCCTTGTTAAATTGAGCATAATGTTGCCTTAATTTAGTGTTGTAATGTGTTTAACACATTCACATTAGGTCTTGAGCCCTTTTGAACTAAATGAACATTAATTGTACCTTATTTAGTGTGTTGTAATGTGTTGTACCATATTCACACTTATTTAGGGTTTTCTTTATCAATTGGGCTTCTTTATGATTTAATTGGCCTTATTCTACATCCACAAGCCTTAATTAATGCATCTTTCTGAGTATAATCTTGATATAAACCAAAATACAATCATTATTCATGTATTTTTAGATTGTGTGGCCTAGATTCAGTGATCTGGGACTCATACACCACATTGGGCATATAAGTCCCACCTAAGTTTTGAGGCCCCAATACTAATTTCACATGAACAGAAGCATTCTTGAAAAATGTGTCCCATAGCTAAGCCTAATGGGATTCATATGCCACAATTGACCTATGAGTCCTATGTGGCCCAAAATAAAATTTAATTCAAATTATTGGTTGGGTTTTATTCTCCTATATCTTATTTTAGCTTATAGTCTTGTAATTTTGAGAAATTTGGCATAAATAAGTATAAATACAAGGTTATTTCACTCATTTTTCATCTAAACCTAAGAATTTCATGAGATCATTTGTAATAGAAAATTGGTGATTACAAGAGTACTCAAGGGGTTACAAGAGCATTCAAGGGATGATTATCAAGTTTTTTGGAGCATTATTCAAGTATCAAGCATCATGTTAAAGTCATCATGCATCATCATTGTTTTGAGCTAACATTTGTGATGTAGGGTTTCATGATTCAAGCAAGTGTTCAATCCAAGATCTATCATATTCAAGAAAGAATCAAGATCCACATCCATTGGAGCCATTTCATACATGTTTACAATACTTTATTACTAGGGTTTGGTGAGTTGCAACATTAAATTTTGTTCATTCATCATTCGGGTATGTGCAGGATCATGGTAGGCCAAAAAGTGGCAATATTATGGGTATTTGTAGGGTATGTGGCTGATGACTTTTTTAAACCCAAAATTGATGAAACAAAAAGGGTTTTTAGGAGATTCTCAGCTTTCTAGCAATATAAATTATTCTTTAACTTGAATTTAATAAATAATTATTATTCATTTTCTATTAGAATTACGACTAAAGTCCTGATCGATAGGCTGACTAAAAACATCTATAACTTTCAAACGGTATCATATTTTTTGAATCCAAAAATTCATCACATTCTATGCTTCACGTACTATAGATTAAAAAGAAAAATTAAATTTCATGAATTTTTTACCAAGTTAAGGTGGTTAGACATACGAGTTTTTATATTTTTAAAAGTTGTAATAAAAATTCATAATTAATTATTTACTTGAAAAAAATTACAAATAAATATGCATCACATCCGGAAATTAGTCCTCTACTTATATATAAAATATTATAAAAAAATATTATTATTTTATTATGGTTAGGGTGTTTGATGACATCTACTTTATTTTTCCTAAAATTTAAGTACTATTGCATTGAAATTTCAAATTTTCACCAAATAGATTTTATTTATTTTTAAATAAATCTAGTAGTTTAGAAACTACATCCAATTTTCTACACATTCTATTCTTACATACTTTTGAAATAATATAGCTAACTTATTCAAATTTTTACGTCAAGTTGCCTAACATTGATTTTTCTGAATTTTTTGCCACTTAAGGGCATGTTTTTTCCATGATGATCTTGCACATACCCATTCCTCCTTTCCATTTGATTTCATTACAAGGTTTGACCAAGGAAAATCCCTTTCTATTAACAAAACAACACTTTTCCCTCTCTTTAGTGTGTTATTTGCAGATATAGATGAAGACAAATTGAATAGAAAGTTTGGAGAAAGTTTTCAAAGTGTTCAAAGTTTTCCAAGTTGTCATCTTGTTTAGGAGATCATTGAGAGACATCTACATAGCAGAATTCAACACTTTAGACTGGGAAATTAGGTTGAGAAAATTAATCAGAGATTGAAGAGTAGATCTAGATCCTAATTCTCTGAAAAATACAAATTGGACTAATACACCACTTTTGGAATATGAGTCCCAATACAGTGAAATTTACAGATTTCAAGTGTTTCAAACATGTCTCTGCAAGATTTATGTTCTTGCCCAAAAACCCTAATCTGGGACTAAATCACCCAGACTGACATATGAGTCCCAATATGCATTAATTCCAATGTTTTTAGCATTTTAGATCTTCATTCAAGATCCTATATTTTTTTTAGGTGCACATCTCTAGTTTCTTAGCTTTCTACTCTATTTTGCATCCATTTCTAGGTCATTCATCTGAGTTTTTCATATCATCAGGTTTTGTGATTAAATCTTGTGTATTACTTATCTTTCCAAGCCCTAGCTTGGTGGTGAACCCCTATTTAGTCTCTAATCATACCCCAAGACATCGTGTTGCAAGATGTCTTTCCTCTACCTCGTGCTTGAATGAAAGTGTAGAAGATTGTTGTTCTATATCCTAAACCATACTCAATGACAATTTTCCACCTTTCATTTTGGTGAACATGCATTTAGAACATCTTAATATTAATTTGGAGTGTATCATTATCTTATATTTAGCTTGCATTATCATTACATTAGGGTTTGCATTAGTTGATTGACATTCTAAGGTTTCTAAATCTTGCATTCATGAAAGTGCATATATGTTGCATTTTTCTATTTTGCATCATTGAATTTCATCTAAAATTTGCATTTGCACTTAGCTTAAAGACATCATCCAAAACAAAAAAAATAATATTCACACAAAACTTATTGAAAATGATGCAAAAATCCTAAATTGGAACTCATATGCCACTCTGGGTGATTTAGTCTTAGTACAGGAGATTTTTCCCAATTTCTAGGTATTTTTTGCTAACTATTTTCACTGTTTAGACCCTTGAAAAACCCTAATTGGGACTCATAAGCCCATATAGGTGATTTACTCCCATTTTAGATTTTAGACTACATTTTCAACATTAAATTATCTATTTTTGTGTTTCATTTTGTTGCTCTTAGTTATTTGTTTTAGTTTGCATAATTTCTATTACATTCATTTTATTGCATCCAGCTTAATTTCATTTGAATCAGAATTAGAGTATACCATTTACCTTTTTTTGCATTACATCTTTCATTTCATTGATTGTCCCTTGTATGAGCTTTTCTACTTGGTGTCCTATTTCTAATACTATAGTGAGATGAATTTCGAGACCCATGTCATCTTGCAATAGCACAATCATCATGGATCTTGGGTTATCTAGCTCTTTCACTACTAGTCTTGACACTAGTTCACTAGATATGGACCATACCCTTAACAACTCTTTGCCTTGAAGTAGTGTGCTGCATGTTGAAACTATGGTTGCTAGTATTCCACAAGAAAACATAATCTAAATCCATGAATATTTATGCAAATTACAAAATCAAGTGAGCACTAAAACCATTTCAACCACTGCTATCCCTCTTATAGATACCTTACATCACATGATTGAAAGTGAAGATGGAATAGAGCTTGCACATAACATAGTTCAGATTGTTGGAAAATGTCTTACCTCAACCACCAATTTTCCTTTAGCTTCGAACAATGTCACAAGAAAAGGAGGAATTCAAATTCCCCCCCCCCCACCAACCATTCCCTCTATTCATACCTATACCAACCCTCAAGTTACAACAACGATGCAACCTACTAGTAATGTGGTTCCTTCCTTGGGTAGTTCTACTAGCATCCCTAGTACCTTTGTGGCATCACATGTAATATCTCCTACCACCTTACCTCCCATAGGAATTTCATTCACTTTTCCATCGAACACCTACACATCTCCACCTTATTCATCTCCATCAAAAAATGCAAACAATGATCCTCTCATAAACCAACTTTTGCAAACTGTTTCATCCCTCCAAAAGCAAGTTTCCACCATAAACCAAAATAAAAATGGTCCAACTACATATTATTTCCAAAGAAATTCCTTTTCCTTGGAGATATTGAGAACACCGATGCCACAAGGTACAGAGGTTGCTAGATTCAAGAAATATAGGGGGAAGGGAGATCCTTCTAAGAATATTTCTACTTATACAACCTTATGTAGTGACTTTATTCTTGAGGATAAGCTCTTGGCTAAGATTTTCCCTATATCCTTGAAGGATACCAGCTTAGAATGGTTATCCTCATTACTAAACAAATCAATTCATTCATTCAAATAAATTGTTGTGGCCTTTATAAACTATTTTCAAGTGCATATGACCCCTAAGATGGCCTTAGTAGATTTGATGAGATGTAACAAAAAAGAAGAGAAAAAGATTATTGACTTTATTTCACATTACCAATCACTTTATTCTGAAATTGATGTAAAGGTCCCTAACCCTCACCTTCAAAATATGTTCATAGAAAACTTGCAATGTAAGATACAAGATAAGCTTATCATGATGAAGTTCCCCTCCTTTGTGCACTTGTGCACCACTCTTCGTCATTATCAAAATTCGGTTAGTAGTCATCATACAAAATTCACTTCTAGCCATCTTGAGATTTTGAATCCACAAATAAAAAAAATATCAACATTTTATAAAATAGAATAAAGGATTCCTTCAACTTAATTCCCCTCAACAAACAGATCAGCATGTTGATACCCAAGTGGCTGCTATAAGGAAAACAACTCCTTTCGTATTTCAGGATCTGGCTAGGAAATTCACTCCATTACTTGATACCCTCCTATATAGGAGTGAATTTGTACCCCTTACGCAAATTTCCCTTTTACATTTCCTCACCTTAGAAAACCAAATCTGAAGGAGAAATTCCACATCATCCCACTACCTTCATTCCACTTGGCATCTATTTTTTGCATTGGTAGAAGAATAATTGTCAAGGATGCTCACACAGTGCACAGACGTCCATGTAGCGTGCTTACATCCCTGATGGATTTTTGTATTTGAAGTTGGAAGAGGTGTTACACTTCCCATTGGGAATGATTTGTAACATCCCTCTTCAACCAACCAACCCAAAAATTCCTTATTCTTGTTCATTCTTCCTTACAATTGACTCATTCTTCATTCATTTCATCCCTTCACACCCTCTTGCATCCTCTATTAATTCTCTTGCACTCTCTAATAATTCTAGCAATCACTTCTTGCATTTTCAAGCACTCTCAAGAAACACTTTGGAACTCTATAGCAGCAACAACACCACTCCATCAACTCCATAGAGAAAGTGTGGAATAGACCATTACAATAGGGGCTTGAGCTCTCCTTTCTCCTCCATTAGCTAGTGAGCTCTTGGTGGAGGTGGTAAACATTTTCACTCCTCTCCTCTATGATTTGGCTCAGTAGCACTTTATTGTTTTGTAGTGTTTATTGTGTTCTCTACTTTCTTCTTTCCTTTATCATACATTTCTCTATCATTGCTATCATCACTATCCATGGATGTGGAAACACCAAAATGAGGGTCTAACTGAGGCAGACCCCTATATAGCCCCCAACAATTTCCCCTCTTTCCTATTTGTAGGTGGATGTATGTTTGGAGCTAGCTGGCGAATAGACTCTTTTGTGAGATCATATTTTTCACCTTAACATTAATATATTTAATTTATCACATTTGTTTGTACCTTTCTTACTTCATAATTCTATTTTTTTCCCTTAAAAATTAGTAGTTAGGCTGTCAACTCATTTTATGGTCATTCTTATTTTATTTTTAGTCCTCTCGGCATACAGACACCAGTTCACCTAAGAGACACCAGTGCTCTACACTTTCATCATAGAACTATGCATCCATCCTCAGACAGAGAGCTACCTAAGGTATAGTGTTGAACCTAAAAACTAGCTCACCTAGCCCCATTTTGTATTTTAGGTCTGTAGAGTGATTGAAGGACATTATAGTCCTCATCATTCTTGTCTCTTATTCTAAAACAACCCTTTAGAGTGAGGTAGGTTAGGGCAGACTTTTTCTCTTGGCTCTTCATGACTTGGGGCCTTGAACATGGTTGGTTCCCCTCTCTTACACCTCCATAACATAATGTCACAACTCTTAGAATAGAAAATTATTACTTTTCCTCCTGTTAAAACTCTCAACCCTAATAATCCTTTACCCTCGAGCTTTAGATCAAATGGTTATTACCATTATCACCAAAAAAATGGACATGATACAAAACATTGTAAGCATCTTAAACATCTTGTGCAAGACCTCATTGATTATGGTCAAATTTTAGTTGGCAGTGGTAATGATCAAGGAAATAAGTCTATTTCCCCTCCCAACCAAAAGTTACAAATCTTTACCAACCCTATGCCAAACCATGGTATTTCATTTGTCAAAGCTAGTGAAACTAAGAAGAATGATGTGATGAATGTTGAGATGAATGATGACAACATGGATACTATTGAACAAGGTCCTATGGATACTGGTAAGAAAGGTCTTATGGATGATATGGATGGATTGATTGAAATTCTACCTCATAAGGGTCAAACTAAAAATCCTCTTGAACATTGCTTTATCATCTAAAGATAACATAATAAATGCACCTAATGGTCCCCTCTACATAGTCGGTTGAATCTATGATAAGCCCACTAATAGGATATTAATTAATCCCATTTATGGAGAAAGCATGATCACTAAGGAATTCATACTTGTGCATGAGCTCTATCAAGGAACATATGACGAATTGAAATCATGGATAAAGATGCATAACTATTTCGCTTGCCCTATGATAGGATCAATCGTGTTACTTTTACAAATAGGACCAAAAAAATTAGATGTTTCATTCTCCATCATATCGACAATAGATCTATTTTGTGTGAAGCTTTGTTACCCATGGCTATGATCCATGGAAGTTGTCTTGTCAGTCATGCATAAATTCATAAAGTTTCTCTTTGAAAATGAAATTTTCTCTATGCATCATAGTGGCCTTAATCCTTTATCATCCCATGGAAACTTTTCATTAGATTTCTTTTGGCCAAAACCTATGGAACCTATCAAACCTTGAGAAGAATTATTTTCAAATCCTATTAGAAGTTTAAGGAAAATTGCATAGAAAAACTATCCCTTCAAAACATGCCTCAACCAATGACCAAGCCTACTATACTTGATAAAACCATGATCAAACCTAAAGAAATTCCAAACAACCAAGACCAACCTAAGATAGATCATTTTCCTATTTCCTACAAATGACTAAGAGTTAACAAAAATAATCCCATCACACCTCCTAGGATAAAACAAGTTTACAATGTTAAAGAGAAAGTGGTTGAATGACCTTCCATGGTTCCTTTCATTCCTCCCCTTAGGAAATAAAATAAACCTATGGTTGATAAACCCACTCCTACACAAACATAACTTGAAAGTCATAACAAAAGAGACAAAAATTCTAGAGAGTGTAGGAACAGATATCGTGCCCTTGCTCAAAGGTTAAATGAAGAAACAAGCAAAGAAAATCAAGATCCAAACTTGACTAAAGAAACACATGATGAGTCTAGCCCTTTGCTAAAACAAAGAGGTCCTATAATGCATCTACAATAGGAGTTAAACTCTTCTTTGGACATTATCATTTGACCTCCCATTATGATTAACTTGGATGATGATGATGAGATTGCTAAAATCAATGAGGAGGTGCATAACTAGTTGAATATAATGTTTTCCTCTTCTAAGATATTATAAGATAGTTCTCCTAAGAAGAGTGTTGAACTTGGTAATTATCCTAGTTTAGTACTTACTATTTTCCCTTTGGAAAGTTGTCCACTTTCTATATACGATGATCACGATTGGGATACAGATGACCTGTTAGAGGTTGACTCACATGTGCCTTGTGTGAGTAAAATATGAGTAAATGATAATCAACACAATCAATAAGACAATATATCAATAAAATTGAACCAAAAATTAATCTAAAAAAAGCAAGAAATCTATTGAAAGCATCATATTGCTCTCTATCTCCAAAGATTTATTAAATCACGAGGCTCTCAGATTGTATAAGCATCATGACTAAACATAAAATGACAATATAGAGAATGATAATGATAAGATAGATGATTGCTAAATGATATGAAAGCTATATGCTGTGATACAATAATGAAAGCTATATTAAGATGCAATCTATGATGAAAGACATGATTATAAACTAAATGTTTGAAATGATTCTAAATTGCTAAATGCCAAATTTCTCAAAAGTTGCAAATGTATATTTGTAGAATAAGGTTGCAAAAAATTGGGATCCTTTTCCTATAGACAAAGGTTGCATTTATAGATTCCCAACAACACATTTGTCAAGGGGTAGCAAAGCAAAGGTCTGGATTTGATCTGAAGGATTGAATGGTGAAGGATTAAGAAGCCTGAGATGATTTATGGAAATTTTTCCTCCCCACCAAAACACTCATCCAGAAGATAGGAAGAATTTGTTAGAGTAAAGGTTTTAACTTAATTATGTTAATTAAGTTACCTTTATTTCACTTTAGTTTGCATATTGTGACATTTACTAATTATATTTATTATTAAATGCCTACCTATTAGGGTTACTTTTTAGGTTTTTCTTGATCTCCTTTTAAGGATTGATCTTTGTAAATAATTCATTCGATTGTTCTAATAATATATCTCATATTATAGAGCTTCAAAACCCTCTTGCTTTTTTCTCCATTCTCTTCCCTGTGAAAGGTATCTCTTTACATCCAGGTGTTCTTGGACTCTAAAGTTGGTTTTGACAACTTCTACATGGTATAAGAGCAGACTTATTGCAACCTATTCTTGTTTTGAAGAATTTGGAGCTACGAGGGTTTGATCAGGCTTTCATAGGTTTTAAGGTTGTTTTTTTGTGGATCTAGCTTACTTTGTTCTTTGGGTTCATTTTGGGCCCAAACGGACCTCGCTGTTGGATTCACAGCACCTGAAAACCCCTATTTTCATATAAAAATTGTCCAATTTGGTCATAGTTGCACCAAAAGGCAAAAAAAAATTTCCCCAAGGTTGTACGGCCCCAGGGCATAACTTTCGAGGTGAAAATTTTCATGAAATAAAAAAAAATATATATATAAAGTATTTTTGTTTAAAACTTGCACTCCTCATTTTAAACAGGGGCACCACCTAGCTGCCACCTAGCGGCCACCCTAGCTGCTACCTAACGGCCACCCCAATGCCGCCCAGTGGCCACCAGAGGGCTGCTCAGCCAGCAACATAGCTAGCCAATGGCCGGCCACCAGCCCGCCACTGAAAGTTGCCACTCTACCAAAAGACCGCTACTGACAACCGTTGCTCCGCCAGAGCTTTGTTGCCATGCCACCGATTGCCCAGCCACGCCACCAGACTAAGCCCCAGGCGTGGTTCTATTAAGAACCATAGGCTCTACCGAAGTCCATCAGCTCCCTGGTCTGCCCAAGTGACCAGGGGCTATTTTTTTAAGCCCCAGGTGCTGCATGCAAGGCCTATTGGGCATTTTTAGCTACTTTCACTAAATTGGGTATAAAATGGTCATTTTTTCTCCAATTTTTGAATGAAAAATAAGCGTTGGAAAGATGGCTCCAAGCCTGTTGTGATGGTTTAGGATTTTTTTAAATATTTTCTAGTTTGGTTGCCTCTTTTTGCAGTCAAAGTTAGATGATTTTTTTGCACTTTGGGGGGCATAACTTGGTCAATTTTGCTTTGTTTTTTGAAAACGAATAGGCATCAGAAAGCTCTTCATGCACTCTATTCAAATATTCTATTATTTTTTCCAAAAAAATTATCAAGAACACAAGATTCAGTCTGAAGCCTTTTTATTTTTTCTTGCTTTTTAGCTAAAAAAACTCTACTAGGGTTTAGTTTCTTGCATTATGGGGGGAGTTTTTTTCTTGCTTTCTTTCATTTACTTCAGAAAACTAGAAACTCTTCACATTAAACATTCATTAAACCTCTCCAAACATGGTTGAAAAACCTTCTATTGAACTACTCACATCTTATAACTATCATACTTGGAAGACATTCATGACACGTCTTCTCAGATCAAAGGGGTTGTGGTCCTGTTTAGATAAAGTTCAACCAGTGTTGACATAGCCATTTGAGGTTATGCAACATAGAAATAAGATGGATGAGGCTATGGGTTTGATTTCCTTACATATTTCAAACATCTTGTTGTTTCATCTTGATGGGTGTAATAGTCCTCTTGAAATGTAGACCAAGTTCAATGATTTATTTGGTACCATCAATTAGTTCTGTGCAATACAGATTGAGGCAGAGTTGACTTCACTTGTACCTAATTCTTTTCCCACTATTGAGGACTTTATGATGAAATTCAAACAACAAAGATATCTTCTATAGGGTTGTGGTAAGAATGAAACAAATGAGGAGTGTATTTACCTAATTCTTTCTAAGCTTTGAGGTCCTTTTCAGATCTTCTCTTCGACATTTTATTCCACCATGGATGCATTGGGAAACTCCTTTACCATGCCTACTTTTGAGGTGTTTTGTGATCAGTTGACATGAGAGTGGGCCAAGATATCATAGTTGGATGCTCTCATAGGATCACAACACCAAGCATTGGTATCATAGTCATCTTAGGGGAAGTAGAAGCAGAAGCAAAAATAGAAACCAAAGACCACAGAGCATTGGAAGGATTCCAATTCACAACACATCTCTGATTTAGCTTCTCCTTAGGGGGAATCATCAAAGAAAGATAGAAATAAGTGTGCTTATTGTACTAAGCTAGGGCATGATGATTCCAAGTGTTATGAGAAGAAGATAGATGGATATGCACAATAGGCTTCAAATTTGATAGCTCTTCTTGAGAGGAACAATATTCATCACTCTTCTTCATCTACATTAGGCGAGTCTTCTTCTTCACCTTCATTCTAGATAGATGGACAGGCCCCACATAAGAGTCATGCATTATGTGCAACCACCAGTTCACATTCATCTAGATGGCTACTGGATTCAGGTGCTTCACATCATATGTGATCTTCTTGGGACATGTTCTCATCTTTCAAGGCTATGTCCTCACCACACATATTGATGGGTAATAACACTTATATGAGTGTATGTGGGAAAGGTTCTATCGACATTGATGATGGTACATTAAATGATTTACTATGTGTACCATCTTTGTCTACTAACCTTCTCTCCATCTATTAGATTGCTCATAGTGGGATAGGGAAGACAGTTGAGTTCACACATGATTCAGTGCACATCAGAGACATTCAGACTAGCAACATTGTTACAACAAGGACAGTTGATCATTCTTCTTGATTGTATGCATTCACACACTTTGGTCCACCATCTCCACTTTCTGTGTTTTCCTCTCTTTCTCAAGAGAACATGCAGTATCTGAGGTGAAGTTTGTTTAGTTGAACTTATGTGTTCTTCCATTTGTTCATGAGACTAGTGTTGAGACTTCTACACCTCTATCTCTTGTTGAGATCACATCTATTTAGCAAGATTCCTCTTCAGTTGTGACTGACATTGTAGCTCCACTCATTGAGCCATCAAGTGGAGTTGTTGAGGCCATATCAGAGGATATTCCTTTCCTCACATATGACAGTTTCAACACACCTGTTATCCCATCTTCATTGGAGATTCCATTTCAGGATCATCTTGAGTTGTTTGATTCACCATCCTGTTATTCAAACACTCATACTACTATTTAGTTCTTCAGTGAGCATCATCTAGGACTTCCATTTTCACCTCACATCCATGTATTTCCTCTTCTTCAACTGTTGGATCTATTTCTTCCTTGAAGGAGACACATTGGTTTGATCATTGGAACATGGGTTCTCTCATTTTGGGGGGGCTTTGGAGTCTCTTCTCTCTCCTATGGGGGGAACATATTTTGTACTTGTGTGATAGAAGCAGTTCTTGGGGGGTCATGTTGAGTCCTTCTATCTCGCTTCTTCTTTCACTCTAGTTTTTCATCTCTTTTTGGAGTAGAGTTTTTCCCATGAGGTTTTCTCTATTTCTCCACTTTATAGAGATTTGGTTGTATTCAAGTACCTGATCAGGCCTAGTTGTCGGGACCCTTGTTTGCTTTCATCCATTGTAGTTACCATTTCCTTCTTGCACATGTTTGTAGTTGCACTCTTTCTCATCTTAAGGGGGGTGTTAGAGTAAAGGTTTTAACTTATTTATGTTAATTAAGTTACCTTTATTCCTCTCTTAAGATTTCACTTTAGTTAGCATATTGTGACATTTAATAATTATATTAATTATTAAATGTCTACCTATTAGGGCTACTTTTTAGGTTTTGCTTGATCTCCTTTTAAGGATTGATCTTTGTAAATAATTCATTCGATTGTTCTGATAATATATCTCTCATATTACTGAGCTTCAAAACCCTCTTTCTTTTTTCTCCATTCTCTTCTCTGTGACCGGTATCTCTTTGCATGCAGGTGTTCTTGGACTCTGAAGTTGGTTTTGACAACTTCTACAGAATCAATGGAATAAGATGAAGAAATTTTTCTATAAATTTGTCTCCAATTTGTTTCCAAATTTTCTCGTGAAGATTTGAGTTGAATTAATTAGATATCAAATATCAAATTTGGTAGGTAGATATAATGAATGAAATGAGGAAATCTACTGTAGAAATATACTTTCATTTGAATATTTGATTTATTCAAATTAGTAAAAAAAGATATTTAATTTAATAAAAAATATATATAGAAATTTGTTTATTAAATTAAGATGGAAGAAAAGGAGAATTTAATAATTAAATAAAACAAAATATTAAATTTGTTTATTTAATTAAGATGAAATAAAATGGTAAAGATAGAATAATTAAATGTGAACTTTATAAATAAATATTTCTATTTATTTATAAGTAGATGAATTAAATGAGTCAATTAATCAAATAAATCGTATTTAATTAATTAGATTATCCAGACCATTTTTGGGTGTATACATTTTTCCCCTCTTTGAAGTGATGTGTTTAAGCATTACTTCAAAGAAAATTTTGTTGTTGTTGCTAGTACTGATGAAAAAATAATTTTAGTATGCCCCAAATGTTGATTTTGAAGTGATGATGAATATATACCCCCTCGAGAGATAAGTCGATGAATATTTTATTTCGTGGAATTTTTTCAAAATTTTCAAATTTTTATGATTTTTGTGATGATTTGATGATTTGATAACGTTTTGATGACACAACGATTTATTTATCAACAAATAATGTGATAAAAATGCCCCTATAATGAGTTAATGAATTAATCCCATTGGAAAAGAAATTAAAAAAATCCCACCAAAATATCCCCTTAATTAACTTTAAAAAAGCTAAAAATGTTGATTTTGAATTCATTTTTGCATTTTGTGTTTTTAAAATTTGGAGAGAGAAAATTGGAGCAAAAATGTCAATCCCCTACCACAATCACCGTTTCGAGCATGTGCATCAACACAATCACTTGACTGCCTACGGACCTCTAGTATGTACCTGTGAACCTCCTTGTAATTTGTGTTTTTTAAATTTCACACATTTTATTTTGTTTTGAATCTTTTTAAATTATTGTACCACATACATCGGCTGATGTAGCACATCCAAATGTTGTTTTAGCACATCCACTAGTTTAGCACATAGGTAGACTATTATAGTGCATAGAAAGGATAATGTAGCACATAGATAGGATAATGTAGCGCATAGATAAACTAGCACATAGGGAAAATAAGTTAGCACATTGACACTATGAAATGGCACATCCAATGATCTAGCACATTAGTTTGCTGAAATGGCACTTTGACTTCCTGAAATGCTGCATAAGTTGATTTAGTGCATTGACTGTCTATTTTAGTGCATTGAGAAGTTTTAATGGTGCATTGAATTTTTCGGCGCATCAAAACCCTGTTTTAGCGCATCTAAGTTAGAATGATGAATTTTGTCAATTTTGTCCTTGATTTTGATGATTTTTTATCATCTCAGCCATTTAGTTGATGTTTATTGATGATCCCGATAGATTAGATGATGTTCAACCTCATGATAGGTGAGTTTTGATGATTGATTGATGATAATTAACCTCATAATAGGCAAGGAACAATTATAGTTTGATTGATAAAGCTCATGATAGGTGAGGTTGATTTGATTAATTGACCTCATGATAGGAAAGGTACAATTTTAGATTGATGATTGACCTCATGATAGGTGAGGTTCAATGATAGTTTCTCACTAGATTTTATTAAAGTCTCACTAGAGCTAATTAGATTTGATAGGCTAATTGATGTTTAATGAATTCACAAAGATTATTGACTTTAAGTATTTCATGATGATAGGAGTCATTGACGAACTTATAGATTTGAGAGTGGTTTCCTAGGACTTTCAATTTGATATTGCAACTAGTGCAGCCTGAGACAACAGTTATCACACGATGTGAGTTATCTTCTCTTTTATATATTCCCTAGAGTAGGATTAATTAGGGTCTCTTGATAGCCCTTTCTGAGAGATGGCATGGTGAGCACAATAATTTCCACCTTCCCACCGATGAGATGACAGTGACTCTTGAGGATGTGTGGAAAATTTTAAGGATACCTATTGTTGGGGAGGTTGTTGTTTATGATTCTTTAGAGTAGGTTGGGACTGATGCTCTACACCAAGTTTTTTAGGATGATACGATTTGTGGATACGAGATCCCATGGTGAGAGCAGGTGGATTCCTATGCTACCTTGCCATCAGTACTTGTTGGTTTTGTTGGAGGATTCCTTTGTCATGATCACAGGTCAAAGGGGCTTTCTATTGGATGGAGGCCTATTTTGGAGAGCATGATCATCAATGGTACCAGCTATGCATGGGGTATGTGTATGCTTACTCATCTTTACCATGATTTGCATAAGGTGGTCTACCTCCAAGGTTGCAGTTTGTCTTTTGGGGTTACATTACTTCAGGTGTGGGCATGGGAGCATATAGTTGTTACATGTCTAGTGTTGGTCAGACAATGACCTGCCATGAGGCTGTATGTTCATATATACGCAAGTCATCTTACTTAGCCTAGAATGGGTAAGTTAGAGCATTGGAGGAGAGTTTTGGATGATGTAGGGGTTTTTACATGGCGGCCCTATCTAGATTGTGAGCACTAGGATGATGATGATACAAAGATTCCCTACCTCTGTTAGTCTATGTTTCTGATTGGTAGGACTTATTTTGTTATTGAGAGATTTCTATTCAGGATGGTGCTCAAATAGTATGACATAGTATAGGGCATGCCCCAGGGTGTTGCACATTACACCCAACATCAAATAGATACTACTGGTTGGGGACATGGCTTATCATATGATACTTCAGTTCAGGATTACCAAGGTCTACAACATTTGGTTTAGGAGATTCGTCCTAATATTATTGAGGCACCTTTCATAGTAGATTATGCAGAGTACTTGGCCCTACATCCTTTTCCATGGATCTTTGTTCTAGATGAGCCAATGCCACTACCTGGTGAGGAGGATGTTGTAGTTACACATGGTCACTGATGGATGAGAGAGGACAGTGGTGAGGAGGAGGATGTGGAGAGCAGTGGTGAGGATGAGATTAGTAGTCATGAGGAGGGAGATGGAGATGGTGGAGATGGGGGTGGAGGTGGTGGAGGAGGTGAATTAGGTGAAGCAGGTGGATCAGGTGGAGTAGGTGGATCACATCTCGCATTGGATTTCAAAGACTTCAAATTTCCTCGTAAGAGGTGATCATTGATAGCTCCTGTAGAGTAGCATGTTTAGATTGGGGTACCTTCCTAGCATTAGCAGACTTGGATTATGAGTTTACAGGTGCAGGTACAAACATTACAGGGTGAGCTAATTCAAGCCCATGGGTTATTAGTGTAGACATAGACACAAATGCAATCTTAGGAATAGGCTCATGCCCAAACTCTTTCATAATTATAGGCATAGTTGGCAGCTGCACAAGCATAGATAGCCTCTTTGAAAACTGAGAGAGATGCAGCTAGACACGTTGTAGAGCAGGCACAATTGACAACTGAGAGATTGTAGAGGGTAGCTGATGGTACCTTTGTGGCTGATTATATGAGAGAGGTTCTCCATGTGGGTAGAGAGGTTAATTATTATAGGGGTTGATACCATGATGCAGTTCCCTCATAGTAGAGAGTCAGTTATGCTCAGTCTTGATCAGGTAGGACTCATTCTAGGACTATTAGTCCAGGTGTGACACAACCTCTATGGAGAGATCCGAGAGATCCTAGTATGTTTGGTGGGGGAGGACCTAGTCCAAATATTCCTGCACCATTTGGAGCTAGCATCACATAGCTCCATGATTCGATTCAATAATATATTTGAGACATGATGTATACTCTGGTTTTTTAATTTACAACCATTTTTTATGTTGTATATCTTTACATTTCGGACATCATTGTATACTTGACATTATGATTTTTTTTAGATGTATATGATATGCGGTGGATTGATCGATCTATATGTGTTCTATATGGTTCTATGATGGATGCATTTAATTTCATATTCTATATGCCATGTGACAATTTATGTGATGATGTTATGGATGCAATTTATGATCCTGATGACATGCTTATGATTTATAATGTTTTATTTATGACGTTACATGTGATTATGTTTATAATAAGGATGTATGGATGCATGATTCCTCTAATATTTATATCAACCAATGGATGTATGATAATGTATATACCTAGATGATATGAAAATTCATAATTATTTTTCTATGATATATGGCATAATATTGTAAATGGAATATAATGCACTATATTTTTGAAATTTAAAATGTGGTTATATGATGTAATGAATGGATGAATGATGTTTGAATGATGATACTTCTAATGTGTGATGTATGATATGATAATGTTAATGAAAAATTAATTTTGTAGATGATTGGTTTCTGATATGTTTCTTATGCAATTTAGATGATGCGATGATTTGATGCACAAATGAAAATTGTGATATATGATGGAATGTATGCATGATTTAATGCAATAATAATGCTTTCTAATGCACATAATAGAAATGATTATGCAATTATATTATAAGGTGATGTTTTTGTTAATGTCATGTATAGGCAATCCATTAATGACAAAAGATAACATCAATTTTTAATCCTTCACCATCTTTTGTAACAAAATACTCTGCAGATGCAAAACTAACATGAATGCACATTCTAATTTTACCATGCATATCTATATGCAAGTATTTTCACCTTAACAGTCCATTTATCATTCTTTTCATCATCATTGAACCTTTAAAATGTTGAAAGTGAGTACAAGCATCAATGGTATAATTTAGACCAATGATGACCTGAGTACTACGTTCATGATTTTTGATATTGCAAGTGAACACAAGCATCTAGGTATAATTAAACCAAGATGTCCTAAGAATTTATTCCATAAATAGACAAGAATTAATCATTTTTTTATGTGAATTCTAAATGTCATTAGTGATACTTTGTAGAGCATGTCTCACAACAATTCACACAATAATAATGATCAACTCATAGACAACAGACAAAGAAAATTACCATTCTCCTTCCTAGCTTCTCTAGTTCAATACATCATTGAGATGCTCCAAATAAATGATAACAAAAATCAAAGTAAAACATTTGATCATTCAAGCTAAAGTGATAAAATCATGATTCAAAAGAATATCATCCATCTAAAGTTGTTTTGATTGATTTGATTTTAGCTGTTTGATATGGATGGTTGATTTTCTGAAATGTTTTGATGTTTGATGTATGTTCAATGTTTAGTTTCCCTATGATCATTGTGTTTGGTTTGGTTTCATACTGTTGTTTTTCCATTTGGTTAAGCTCAAGTTTATTGCCCCTAGTGAGTTTAGGATTTTTCCCCTAGGCTAGGGTGAGACATGACCATGTTGTCAGGATATGTACAAGAGGTAATTCCATAAAAGATAAATGGAATGATGGTGAAAGTGAAGAATTAAGACATGTCTCAAATAGATGGAAAAGCTAGTTTAAATCACAAGTAGCACTTGTTTCTAGGTTTTCACTACTTATTTTTATTGCACTTTTTAAGACTTTATGATTTTTTTGGTATTTTTCTCTTTCATTTTTTTGGTATTTTTTTTGTTTTTCATTTTTTTTGTATTTTTTTGTCACCATGAAGCTTGTTTTCTAGGTTTTCATCAAGGTGGCCATTTTCCCATGCACTAGATGATTCAAGTATAGAATTTCCTAAGATGGATGTTGTTGATAGGTTCATCGAACAAATCCCCTTTAGGTGTAGACATTCAATAGGCTCTAGATACATAAACCGATATGATAACAAAGGGACCTAGCTAGTTAGGTTCAAACTTCCCTTTCTTTTCTCTTTCTTGTTGATTCTAAGGGTTTTCTTTTAGGACCAAATCATCAACCTAAAATGTTCTAGGTTTTACCTTGTGATTGTAGCTTTTGGACATTCTTTGTTGATATGACTTCAAATGGTTCACAACTTGTTGATGATGTTCATCTAGCAGTTCCAGTTCTTGAAGTCTAGACACTCTGTAATCCTCATCTAAAATAATTCCCTCTAGTGACACACAGAGTGATGGTGTCTCAACCTCAATAGGTAGTATGGATTCTAATCCATATACAAGGCATATGGTAACTTTTGTAGGTGTTTTTATGTTGGTTCGGTATGCCTAGAGAGCAAGATTTAATTGAATGTGCCAATCATGTCCGACATCATTGACAGTCTTCCTTAGGATTTTCAGAATAGTCTTGTTTGAGGCCTCTACTTGGCCATTTACTTGAGGATAGTATGGTGTTGAAAAATGATGTTGGATATGAAACCTCTTACACATTTCTTGAACATCCTAATTCTTAAAAGTTCAACCATTGTCTATGACAATGGACTAAGGAATTCCATATCTACAGATGAGGTAATTCAATATGAAAAAAGAATTATTTTTTTCCAGTGATTGTTGTCAATGGAACAACTTCTATCCATTTTGTAAAGAACTCTATTTCTTTGATTATAAATTTGTGTCCATTGGATGAAGACAGATTAATCTTTCCTACTAGGTCTACTCCCCATTGACAAAAAGGCCATTTTGAAGTGAATGGTTGCAATTCTTGCACTGGTGCATGGATTAGGTTACTGTGTATTTGACATTTTTCATACTTCTTAACAAACTGAAAAGACTCCTTCTCCATGTTCGGCCAATAATATCCCAAATGAAGGAGTTTCTTCGCTAGGGTTAGTCTACTTGAATGAGTTCCACAAATACATTTATGAACCTCATGTAAAGTTGTCTCAGACTCGTTATGTTCTAGACATTGAAGAAGAGTACCATCTAGACCTTGACAGTAAATTATGTTAGCAATTAAGGTATGTTGTGTGGTTTGGTGAATGAAGTTGCATTTCTAGTTTCTAGAAAGATTAGCAGGAAGGATATTGTATTTTAGGTAAGCGTAGGTCTTTCCATAAATTGAGGAGTCAATGTCAACTAATTGGCATATGGTTTGAGATTCTAGATTATCATAAGTAGGGTTAAACACTTGTTCCACCATAAACTCACAATGACCTTTGTTTTTTGGCAACTGTAAGAGAGAAGCAATCATTTCCAAAGCATCTACAACTTTATTTTCTACCCTTGGAATTTGTTCAAACTTGATATCCACAAAATACTTTTTGAGATCATCCACCATTTTCTTATACAACATTAACTTCTCATATTTTGTCTGATATTCATCATTTACTTGATAAATGACTAGTTGTGAATCTCCATATACTTGTAGCTCTATGATCTTCCATTCAACTTCCACTTTGATGCCAATAATTAATGCCTCATATTCAGCTACGTTATTTGTACATGGAAACATGATTCTATAGGAATTTAGGATGGTATGTTCTTAAGGTGCAACAAATAGAATTCCCACACCCAACCCATGTTGTGTGTATGACCCATCAAAATAAAGCCTTCATTACTGTGTTGTCATAGTAAGAATGTCTGCATCAGGAAACTCAATGTTCATCGAATGATCATCTGGTAATTGATCTTCAGTTAACTGATCGACTATCACTTGACCCTTGATGGCTCTTTGATCCACATACTGGATATCAAATTCACTCAAGATCATGACCCACTTGGCTAGTCTTCTTGTTAGAGCCACCATGCTAAGTAAATACTTTAATGGATCAATCTTTTCTATGAGTTTGACTGTGTGGGTTAACATATAATGTCATAACTATTGAGTAGAAAATACCACTGCAAAACAATCTTTTTTTATGAAGGTTTAATTTTTATCATAACCATTCAAAGTCTTGATGATATAATAGATAGCATGTTCCCTTCCCTCGGGATCTTCTTGTGTTAATAGAGCTCCTAAAGAAATGTCATTTTTTGCAATGTACGTTAATAATGGTCTCTCTTCTATAGGTGGCATCAATATGGGGGTGACATCAAATATTTCTTTATTTGATTGAAAGTTGTTTCACATCATTTAACCCATTTGAAAGAGACATTCTTATGTAGAAAATTATTGAAGGGATGAATTTTGTTTGCTAAGTGGGAGATAAACCTCCTAATTGATTATAGCCTGCCCTATATAGATCATAGTTGACTGATATTCTTTGGTGGTGAAATTTCCATTATTGCCTTGACCTTGGTAGGATTCACTTTGATACCCTTTTTTGAAACTATGTAGGCTAAAAGCTTTGCTGATGTAACACTGAACACACATTTCTTAGGATTTATTCTAACATTGAACTTCTCTAGTTTGGTAAATATTTTTCCCAAGATCTCCAAATGTCCTTCTTTGGTATATGACTTTGCTAATATATCATCCACATAATATTCCATAAAATTATGCATCATGTCATGGAAAATGGTTTTCATTGCTCGCTGATATGTAGCTCCTACATTTTTCAAACCAAAAGGCATGAAATTCTAGCAAAACGTTCCCCATGGACATGTGAATGATGTTTTCTCCTAATCCTCTAGTGTTATTTTGATTTGGTTATAACCTAAGAATCCATCCATTAGTGATAAGATGGCATGTCTTGTTGTTAAGTCGAAAATAATGTCAATTTTTGGTAAAGGAAAATTGTCCTTTGGACATGCTTTGTTGAGATTTCTAAAGTCAGTACATATTCTGATACTATTATCCAATTTAGAAATAGGTACAATATTAGAAATCCACTTAGTGTAATTAATAGATCTGATGAATCCTACATCTAACAACTTTTTCAACGCAACCTTTACCATCAAGGCGATATGCGGATGCATTTTCCTTAGTTTTTCTTTCATAGGTTTTATCATAGATGGTAGAGATAAATGATGCATTAGAAGATCTAGATCTAAACCTAGCATATCAGAGTAAGAACAAGCAAAGTTAATGTGTATTTCTTCAAAGAACTTGGTGAATTTTGGCTTTTCTTGTTCACTCATAGATGTTGCAAGATGTAGAGTCTTTGCTTTTTTTGTTGTGTCAATATTGATAGACTGTGTAGGCTCCACCAACACTGATGATATTTCATGATAGTGTTCTAGAAGGGTGTCAAATCTCCCATCTTTTGGTGCCTCAGAGAGGTTTTCACCATTATATGTGTTCTTTATTTTTACTTTTTCGAGATCTAATGCTTCCATTAAATGATTTTCACCATTACATCCATTATTCATGTTTTCATGTTTACAACTAAAATATTTGACACTCTCCTAACCTAAAGCATCATTATGAGAATTATGATTAGAACTTGTGTTAGGTTTGAATGAACAAAGGAAATTTATGATAGCATCATCATTCAAAAAGATAGGAATATTGATGGGTTTAGTTGGTTCCCAGTCAATAAGTTCAAGATGCATTAAGGGTAAAAGGTCATCAGATTGGCTAAGGTCAACAATAGTAAGGGTTTTGATAGAAATGTTTACAAATTTGTCAGTGGTGATGTCAAGATCTATTCTATTACTCTCCTCCAAGTAATCTATCTCACTCTATATTTGTACATCCTCACTTGAGTCATCAATATTTTGTGATCCAAATACAAGGGGTCTAGTCCTTGAGCTTTTTCCCTCCTTGCATGTGGGAAAATACTCTTTTATGACATAAATTGGTATGTCCTTGTTTGATGCTTTAGATAAATAATCCCACTCATACTCATTGGAATATGTTTCATAAATTGGTACCGAGTCTTTTCTTGTCCTTTGGCTGAAGTGTGAGAGGTTGGATAGGTTCTACAATTCCTTCTTTTATTTTTCCAATAGTCCCTTGTCCTCCATAACCCATTTTCTCTAATATTGTTTTTCCCTTTCTGCATTGATCTATCTTTATACTAATATTTACTGATGTAGATGCTTCCTCATCTTTGTAGAGCCAATTGAGGATAGCCTTATCTTCAAATTCATCCTCTAAAGTACTTTCATTTACAAATCTATCATTTAAAAACATAGTAGCTTGTGATGATGGTTGTGTTGATGTTGATGGCTGCCCATATGATCTCAGAGATGGCAACAATTGTGAAAAACACAAAAATTGTTCAATGGAATACTCTCCCATGCCTTTGTCTTTTAATTGGATCTTTTTTTTGAATTGTTGTGATAGAGAATCTAGTTGAGCTTCATTGTTTGATGGAATGGAGTTAGCAACACTTGTAACTTTTGGGTGGTCCTTTTTCTCAACCCATTTAGATACAACATTTAGTTATCTTTCAACATTGGATGAACTAGAAGTGTTTGCTTCCCTATTATGGGGCACAAAAGTGTCTTGAGTTGTTTTAAGCATGTTATAATATCGGGGATTGTTGTAGTAAGCTGAAATAGTGATTTCTTGTCCATTGATAGGAAATTTTAAGCACTGATGATAAGTTGAAGGTACTGCTTGCATTTCATGAATCCAGGGACGTCCCAAGAGCATATTATAATTCAACTCTTTGTCTAACACTTGGAAAACAATATTCTTCACAATTGGTCCCACTTGAATAGGAAATACAATCAATCCCTTAGAGGATCTCTCTTCTTCATCACAGGATTTTATTATGATTTTCCTTCTGGCTCAATAGCATTATCAGAATATCCTAGTGCATGGATCAGTTTCAAAGTGAAAATGTTTAATCCAACTCCACTATCTATTAGGACACATTTAACCCGATGGTTGTGGATTAAGACTTCAATATGAAGGGAGACATTGTGGGGATGAGTAAGTGATACATCATCTTGTTCATAAAATGATAGGTAGTGAGGCATGGTTAAGTGTCCCACCATAGCCTGGAATTGACAAACATCTAGATTATTGGGTACTATTGTTGCCACAAGAGCTTGTTCCAAAACCACCTTATGAGAAGGTGAGATTTTAAGGAGTTCCAAAATTGATATTTGTGCTAGTATTTTCTATAGTTGATCGATAGTGTTATACTTATTGAATTGGGAAGTAGTGGTTTTAGATGAAACTCCTTTCAATATTACCTTGGATTGCCCCTTGTTGTCACGTTGATTGGTTGATGATCTTGGTTTTCCCTAATTTTTATGACATTGATCTGATTGTTGGATGTATTCATGTTCAGGATCAAATTTAGTGGTATGATGTTACTGATTCCAACATTATTAGTTTGATTATCAATGACACCATTCTTCTCAACTATAGAAATACAATGAATAGTGTTGTCATAAATTATGTAATTTATATTTTTACCTTTACTGTTTGTAGAAGAAGATTCTCCCTTTTCATAATTTGGTAAAGGATTTTTAAATGGACCGTGATTATTGTTCATTTGATGTACTTCTACAAAAAGACCTTCCTACTATCAATCAAATCTTGTAGTAGATGTTTCAATTGCATACAATCGTTTGTTTTATGTCCTTTGTTTTTATGAAAGTCACAAAAATTTTCATCATTCCACCAAGATGGCTTGACTCTTGGTTCCCAATTTCTTGCTTCGGGTAA
This sequence comes from Sequoia sempervirens, assembly GCA_007258455.2. Lineage (NCBI taxonomy): Eukaryota > Viridiplantae > Streptophyta > Pinopsida > Cupressales > Cupressaceae > Sequoia > Sequoia sempervirens. Next base: position 14,484,348 of record VDFB02137365.1, read on the forward strand.
TGTAATAAGTCCATGTGTAATAATTTCTCTCATTGTTGATTCTAGTGTTTGGCCCAATGGTGTGAATCTTCTTTGATTTGATGGTTTTTGATATGATTGTGGTTTAGATTCTCCATTGTTCAGATTGTTGTTTTGATTGACATTTTGATTGATGTTTTGGTCGTTGTTTTGATTGGTATTTGCAGTTTTTTCTATCAAGTTAAATATTGGTTTCATGTTTTGTGTTTCATTTGTAACATCATTGTTACCATTATTTCTATTCTTTTTCCAAAATTTGGGTTTATCATTGTTGTTGTAGTGATTCGAGGAGTTTGTATTGTTTGATCCTTCATTGTAATGTTTTATTGCTCCTCTTTTAACCAAGGCTTCTTCGATCTTGAGCTTGTTTTCAATTACTTTCTCAAATGTAGGGGGCATTGTAATTAAAGCCTATAGCTCATGTCATTAGTTAGGTTGTCAATAAATAATTCTATCTTTTCCTCTTCAGGTATGGAATGAGGATAACTAGCAAACAACCTTTTCCATCATTGTAGAAATGAGAGGAATGTTTCACCTTTCTTTTGTTTCATATTGTAAAGATCCTTTATTGTTATCTCATGTTGAATATTATAGGAGAATTGTGAGATAAAACTGTTGACTAGTTCTTCAAAAGATCGAATTCCTAGTTGTAGTTTAGAGAACCATTTCATACATTATCCTCCTAAACTCCTTGGAAATAACCTCATTAGATAAGTTTACTCTTGTGAAAATTCTAAACTCATGGTTCTCAATTCCCTCACGTGATCTATTGGACTAGTTTTACCATTGTACTTGTCATATTTTGGGAATTCACAGTGTCTAGGAAATGGTATCATGTCTACACTTGGATCAAAAGGATAGGGACAAATGTCCTATAACGAGTACCTTTTTGTGGTCCTTTTTTGCATATCTTGGAGTTGTTGCAAGTTTTGCATTTTATGTGTTAAGAAATTTACTTGATCTATATGTTGTGTGTTTTGTGGTTTAGTTTCAACTGCTATAGGTGCTTCTTTTAATTGATTAGCGTCAAAGACCTTTGGAAGTTTTGCACCTAGTTCAACTAGCATCAAAAGGTATTTTTCCATATGTTGTTCTAACACTTTTTCCATGAATTGATGGAAGTTAGGATCTTGTTGTGTAGTTTGAATGTCCTCTTGTTTTATTTCATTATTGTCCTTTTGGTGGAATCTATGAAAGGGATTTTCTTCAGCCATGGTATTAGTGTTTCAATTTCTTTTTCTCTAAGTTTCTGTCTTTGTAACCTTGTCAAAATTGGCATACAAGTGTTGTTATTCTCACTAAACTTTGATCTTTTTTATTTGAATGAGTGTCAATGGATATTAACATAAGTCAAATAGAATGATAAATTCTATTGATGAGACTAAGTTAAAAATCTGATTATTTTGCTTTGTTTCATGACTGTAGGATGATTGATCTTGATAATGAAACATAACATAATAATCAAGAATTGTGTTTGATGATTAGGCACTTTAAAAATTTTAAGATATTAGTTTAATTTGAAAGATTTAGGCTTGTAAGGTCCTATTTTTCCAAGTTTAAGACACTGCTTGGACTGAGAAAATATCTTTTCCCTGACAAAGATTCGAGTTATGATGTCAACAGTCTGATAGGAGTTTAAAATAGCTCTTTGGTTTTTTCATTTTCTGGATGTGCTATAATAGATCTCAGATGCACTAAAATAGAATGTGAATGCACTGGTAAAATGATTGAATGCACTAATAAACTAGGTATATGCACTGAAAAATAGGTTATATGCGATGACAAATAGAGTATATGTGTTGATCAACTGGGTAGATGCACTGAAAAATAGGTTATATGCACTAAAACAAAGGTTCAATGAGCTAAAATTCTGGGTGAATGTGTCAAAAGACTAGGTTTAGATGTGTTGTAATGCAGGATAGATGCATTGAAACATATTTTTATGCATTTTTTGTTGGTATAATTAATTATTTAATTACACTTGCATAAGTTTGCTTAGACCTTAATATTTTAATTCCTAGGTTATTGTTGTCATCCTTATCTTGTTGAGCTATCTTGTTGCTCATGATAAGATTAGGGTTATGCATTATTTATTTTATCATTAAGCCTCATATCTTGTAATTATTGAGTTCCTAAATAATACTATTTGCACATCTTTATGCAAAGCTCTTGCTTTTTTTTGTTTTTCTCTTATGTGGAAGGTTTTTTGGTTTGCATGTTTGATCTTGGTTTCTAACATGGTATCAGAGCCATATCAGTTTGAGGAGCATGTTTTTTTGGCTAATGTTCTAGAGTCTTTATGGTACTTGTTCCCATGGAAGAGTTTTAGTTTTAGTTTGGGATCAACATCGAGATACACAACTTCCAGATTCTTTCATCATATCATCTACTGTCGCTTCACAGATTCTAGGGTTGCTCCAGTTTGTGAGTTTTCCAGTGTTCCATAACATCAGGTTTGTTTTTGCATTATTATGATTCTGCTCGATTCCTTCAGTGACTCTCATTTGGTTTCTTGTAGATAGAAGTATCTTTCTTTTCTTTCCAGATTGCGGTTCCAATGTTACTCCATAGTGTTCTTCCAATGCTTCTTTGTAGTAGTCATCTCATTGTAGGGGGGTTTTGTCCCACTAGTTTTTTATTCTCTACCTCATTCATTACATTTGTACATGGGTACCTAATCAGGCCTTGTTGTCGGGAATCATCTTTTACATAATAATTTGCTTCTCCCTAAGTTGCACTTATGGGGGGTGTCGGTGTAATTAATTATTTAATTACACTTGCATAAGTTTACTTAGGTAATATTTTAATTCCTAGGTTATTCTTGTCATCCTTATCTTATTAAGCTATCTTGTTGCTCAAGATAAGATTACGATTGTGCATACTTTCTTTTATAAGCAAGCCTTATCTCTTGTAATTATTGAATTCCTAAATAATATTATTTGCACATCTTTATGTAAATCTCTTGCTTTTTTCTATTTTTCTCTTTTGTGCAAGGTTTTTTGGTTTGCATGTCTGATCTTGGTTTCTAACATTTTTTAGATGGTAGATGCACTAAAATACTGGGTGGATGGCCTAAAATAGAGGTTGGTTGCAATAATCTGGGAGTTGTTAGTATTTTCACAGTTCTATCCAGTTGTTCTACTTTTTCTCAGTAAAAGGATTAATTCCAGGTTGTAATTTTCTAACCAAATGAATTTTTGGAGGGGTGTTCTACTTTTAAATCTTGGAGTTTGTTGACCTAATTGGATGATATCTTTGAAAATAACTTCACACACTAAAGCCAAATTCTAAACAATTGTTTTAGATTCTATGCATTAAACATGTAGTGAGTGTTCTAGAATCAAGTCTGATTCTTTCAATTTCCATAGGTTTGACACAAATAAAGACAGTTCAAGCACTTTTCTAATTTTCAAGTAGGTCACTTAGAATATCACAGTCCACAACTTGCAACTATGTCAGCTCACATAGCCCTGTCACCCCCTAGAGGGCACCCATGTTTTCTCCTTTCCTGAGTCTTAACCAAAGTTGAATCTTCCACTTTTGGCCAGGGTCTTTGATAGTTATATGGTAAGTGTCTTGGGGGCAGATTCTTCCCTCCCCTTGCATTGTGATATGAAAAGTGTTCAGAAACTAACACAGTTGGATTCTACACTAAATTTCATAGATAGGGTATCCGTTCAGAGTAGAAAACGATAAAATCCCTTAGGAGACCTCCCAATATTTAGAACAAATATTTTTGGGATGGTTATCTTGCACACTTCTATTGAATTTTGGGTTTCCCCAAATTCACTTTTGATTAGAGTGGGTTGGAAAAGCTAGCTTTGGTTTTTCCCACTTCAGTTGTTTCCATAGGGTGAGTACTTTTTCACACTATGACAGGCCTTCTAAAGGATTTAATAAAGTAGGATAGCAAGTCTAACATTCTAATCACCCAGTTAAGGGGAGAGAATAAGCCTATTGCTTTTGAAACACAGAGAGCATGGGGTTCAAACTACTTGATTAATTAATCTAGATTCACTATCTTAACCAAAGGAAAAACAATAATCAAATTAAAATCCTTGCAAACATTATTAGTAATTTGCAAGTTTTTGTCTTTGATTGGCTTAAGTTTTTCTCACAATTGTCTTTGACTAGTGTGTTTTGTACCTATAACCAAGAAAATAGTTATTAGTCCTCAGATTTGTAAATTTCTATAAAAAGTACTTAGATGTGCCACAATAGTTATCAAATGCACTAAAATAGAATGTAAATGTGCTATAATAAAAGTTCTATGCACTGTAGAAATTGATGGATGCGCTAAAATACTAGGTCAATGCACTGAAAGATAACTCCCTGACTAGTGAAACAAAAACTTGAATGCACTGAAACAAAGGTCATATGTGCTACAATATTCTGTGGATGAGCTAAAACAACACTTAGAAGTGCTAAAGTTTTTGTCGTATGCACCGTAAAAACTTTTGATCGTGCTAAAAGAAAACATGTTAGAAGCCTACAAGCATACTTTTCAATAAAAAATATTAAAATGGAGTTTTTCAGCCCCATGGTGGGTGTCAATTTATGTGAGTAAAATATGATTAAATGATAATCAACACAATCAATAAGACATTATATCAATAGAATTAAACAAACAATTAATCTAATAAAAACAAGAAATCTATTGAAAGCGTCATATTGCTCTCTATCTCCAAAGATTTATTAAATCACGAGGCTCTCAGATTGTGTAAGCACTATGACTATTAAAATGAGAGTCTAGAGAATGAGAATGATAAGCTATATGATTGCTAAATGATATGAAAGCTATATGTTGTTATATGATAATGAAAGCTATATTAAGATGCAATCTATGATTAAAGAGATAATTATAAACTAAATGATTGAAATGATTCTAAATTGATAAATGCCAAATTTCTCAAAAGCTATAAATGTACTTTTGCAAAGTAAGTTTGCACAAAATTGGGATCCTTTTCCTATAGAGAGAGGTTGTGTTTATAGATTCTCGACAACACATTTGTGAAGGGGCAACAAAGAAAAGGTTTGGATTTGATCTGAAGGATTGAATGGTGAAGGATGAAGAAGCCTAAGATGATTTATGGAGATTGTTCCTCGCTACAAAAACACTCAGCAAGAAGGTAGGAAGAATCAATGGAAGAAGATGAATTTTGCCTATGAATTTGTCTCCAATTTGTCTCCAAATTTTCCCATGAAGATCTGAGTTGAAATAATTAGATATCAAATATCTAATTTGGTAGGTGGATATAATGATTGAAATGAGAAAATTAACTGTAGAAATATACTTTCATTTGAATATTTGATTTATTCAAATTAGTAAAAGAAGATATTTAATTTAATAAAACAAATATATAGAAATATGTTTATTAAATTCAGATGGAAGAAAAGGATAATTAAATAAAACAAAGTATGAAACTTGTTTATTTAATTTACATAGAATGATGTGATTAAAATAGGAGAATTTAATAATTAAATAAAACAAAATATTAATTTTTTTTATTTAATTAAGATGAAATAAAATGGTAAAGATAGAAGAATTAAATGTGAATTATATAAATAAATATTTCTATTTATTTATAAGTAGATGAATTAAATGAGTCATTAATTAAATAAATCATATTTAATTAATTAGATTATCCAAACCATTTTTAGGTGTATACATGTGTTACTAGTCTTTTGCATTATTCCTTTTTTCATTTTTCTTTATGTGATTGCATGTGCATAATGTGATCCCCCATACTGTTCTATTTGAAGTCTCTCTCTCTTTGTGACATTCCTCTATTTGTACCTACATTCTTCTCTATGTCATAAATATTTCAAAATATTTTCCTTTATCTTTTCATTTTCCTTGTTTTTTCCTTTTAGGGATGACACAAGGTGTTGAGGCATTCATGTCTCTTCCATGTTGACCCAAAATATTTTCCTTTGTCTTTTTCATTTGTCTTATGTTTCTATTTTGGGAATGACGCAAGGTGTTGAGACATGTACATGTTTCTTCCATATTGACCCGATAGGTTTTTCTTTGTTTTTACTCTCTTTGTGTCATTCTCCTAAGTTCTAGGATTATTTGGGGAATGATGACAGTTATGAGCTCTCTAAAAACATTGTAGCAAGAACATATTGACCCCAAATCCATGGATCCCTCATGTGTTTGGAGTTTTATTTTGGGGGAAACCCCTCTTTTACTTTTTCATGACATAGCTTTCATTTGGAAACATATGATTTGGCATAGGGCTTTCCAAATAAGCTCTCATGTCCTCTTTATTGTTATCATTTATCATGTTTTCTACTTTAAATTAATTGCTCAGAGCATGGTGTTTAGTAATTTCTTTAAAGTGGGGGCATACATTACCATTATTCTTTTTCATTTCTCATGTTTCATGGTGTATTGTTCTTACTTCATGCAATGTGTCTTTCTCTTTGTGGTGACATCAGGTGTGATGTCCTTCAAGAGAATTATCTCTCTTAGCATATATTACATCCCTCTTGGTAGATTGATGCGACACATTACATCCCCTAATTTTTAAATATTATATTCTTTGATTGGTCCTCTCTTGGAGACATTAGGCACAATGTTCGCTATGTTAATACCTTGCATGAATTAAGCAAAACTCCTTTGAACATTCCCAATTTTTTCACTTACAATTTCAATTATATTCCCACCTTGCATAAAACACCTTACATGGATGTGTATCCATTTGGTTTGTTTATTAGTATCAAGCAACAAAGCTTTACTTGCCTCATGAAGCTCAAAGTTCATTATTATGTGGCACCTTACCAAAGTTTGAGGAACTATAACTTTGGTCTAGTTGAATAGGAAGCCAAACCAAGGGATGACTTTCCCATAGCCACTTGCTTGTTTGCGTGAGTGCATACCGGTTGCATGTGTATGTGCCTCACCTTTTGGATACTCACCCAGTGGACAACTTGAAGTTTTGTTGCCACTTTTTAGACGGATAGCTTAGATATGATCCACATCGTGCAGGAAAAATGGTCGAGGATTTATCCATCCCCTTTTGTTTTTTTCTTTTTTTTTATGTCTTTCACAGTGTGAGCTTGTAACTTGTTATTTCTCCTTATATCATTTTTCATGTATGTTCTTTTGTGCCTATGTTGGTTTGTCATAGCATCTCGATCCTAGGGGCTTGTGTAACCCTCTTGATCGTTTTCATCCTATCTTACTAGTATTGGTGTATTAGGACCCCTCTTGTTGTGTGTTGGTCTACTTTAGTGTGAGTTGGAAGCAATTTCATCCTCTCACTAATGTGGGGAATAAATGTAGTGTCAAAAAATGTCATCCATGACATTTTCACAATTGTTTGGACCCTCCTTGTTAAATTGAGCATAATGTTGCCTTGATTTAGTGTTGTAATGTTTTTAACACATTTGCATTAGGTATTGGGTCCTTGTAAACTAAATGAACCTTAATTATACCTTATTTAGGGTGTTGTAAAGTCTTGTACAATATTTTCACACTTATCTAGGGTTTTAATTATTAATTGGGATTATTTATGCTTTAATTGGCCTTATTTTGCATCCACAAGCCTTAATTAATGCATCTTTCTGATGATAATCCCATCATAAACCAAAATCAAATCATAATTCATGTCTTTTTTTGTTGTGTGGCCTAGATTTAGTTTCTCACCTAACTTTTGGTGCCTCAATCTTGATTTTACATGAGTCTAAGCATTCTTGAAAAATGTGTCCCATAGCTAAGCCTAATGGGACTCATATGCCACTTTTGGTGTATGAGTCTTGTGTAGCCTAAAAATCAAACTTAATTCAAATTATTGGTAGGATTTTATTCTCCTAGATCTGATGTTGGCTTGTAGTGTTGTAATTTCAGTAAATTTGTCATAAAAAAGTATAAATACAAGGTTATTTCACTCATTTTTCATCTAACAACCTAAGACTTTCATGAGAGCATTCCTAACAAAAAAAATGGTGATTACAAGAGCATTCAAGGGTTTACAAGAGCCCTCAATGGCTGATTATCATGTGTTTTGGAGCATTATTGAAGTATCAAGCATTATGTTAAAGTCATCATGCGTCATGTTTTTTTTGAGCTAACACTTGTGTTATAGAGTTTCATGATTCAAACAAGTGTTCAATCCAACATCTATCAGATTCAAGCAAGAATCAAGATCTACATCCATTGGAGCCATTTCATACATGTTTGTAACACTTTATTGCTAGGATTTTGTGAGTTGCAACATTACATTTTGTTCATTCATCATTCCTCCTTTTCATTTGATTTCATTAGAAGGTTTGATTATCAAAATGGGGTTTGACCAAGGAAAACCCCTTTCTACTAACAAAAAATCATTTTCCCCTCTCTTTAGTGTGTGATTTGTAGATCTAGGTTGAAGACATATTGAAGAGAAAGTTTGGAGAAAGTGGTCAAAGTGTTCAAAGTTCAAAGTTGTCAAGGTTTGATTACCTTGTTTAGGAGATCATTAGGATACATCTACAAATCAAAATTCAACACTCTAGATTAGGAAATCAAGTTGAGAAGATTAAGAAGAGATTGAAGAGTAGATCAAAATCTTGATTCTTCGAGAAATCCAAACTGGACTGATACGCCACGTCTGGCATATGGGTCTCAGTATAGTGAAGTTTACAAATTTTAGGTGTTTTGAACATATCTCTTCTAGATTTCTATTCCTGCCCAAAAACCCTAATCTAAGACTAAATTTCCTAGATGGGCATATGAGTCCTAGTCTACATTCCTTTCAATGTTTTTAGCAGTTGAGATCTTCATTAAATCTCTTGTAGGTTTTCAAGTGCACATCTATAGTTTGTTAGCTTTCTATTATGTTTTGCATCCATTTCTAGGTCATTCATTTGAGTTTTGCATATCATTAGTTTTTGTCATTAAATCTTGCATATTACTTGTCTTTCCAAGCCATAGCTTGGTGGTGAACCCCTCTTTAGTCTCTAATCATACCTTAGGAAACACTATTGCAAATTCTATTTACTCCACCTCATCCTTGGATTGATATCTCTAGGGTTTCCTTGAATGAGAGTGTAGAAGATTGTTGTTCTATGTCCTAGACCATAGTCAACAAAAAATTTCCATCTTTCAAAAACAAAATACACAAATCAATAATTACAAATAATTTCCCTTAATGGCCTCTCTCATAGGTATGGATATTATATATTTCCTTTCCCTCTTCAACTATTCTTTTTCCTGCTACACAGCTCCACAACATTCAAACTCTAAGACACTCTTACCTTGAATTCTCCATTCTCCCACATGACCTCTTGAGTTCAGTAAAATTTTAAATCTTCATCTTTTGGAATGGTGTGATTCCATTTTTTTGTGCACAATGCAATGTCCATTTATTTCCATTATGAATTCTCTTCATAGCACACATATATACATCTATTCTTGCAACTTTATTTATTTATTATTATTTCAATTCATCCCACCAATGATAGTTACTTTATGCATACACGCCTCAACTTCTTTCTTTATATCATACTTTAATCTACACTTTTAATTTCCAAAACACAATGGTACAACTCTTGCTCTCGCCCTCTTCTTCCATTAAACCTTGCGTTGCTTCTTCTCTGTACAATTCATGCTCACAATTTTCTTTTGTACCTTATTATTCATTCACATTCTTCACTCTATTTGGCATCCTCACTTCTTATAATGGCATCACTCACATTCAACTATCTATCCTATTTTGTGTTATTTTACCTCCAATCTTCCATGAACTTCATTATTTGGCATATTATCTCCACCTTTTTCTGTGTGGCATTCCTCCTTTCAGGTGCCCCTCTTAATTTTTTGAAACCCCTCACTTCTCCCTTAACTTTGTACCATCATCCAACTTTTGATTTTATTTCAATTCTTGAATTTCCATGCATTCCTCTTTCTCTTCTTAGCAACCTTTTGTTACCTCATGCTAGTCACAACCATTGATATCTTTCATCTATAAAATGTTGTACCACTTTTATGTTGGCATTTTCTCTTGTGATACTTTGCCATTGGGAATTGGAATATAAGATGTATTAACAATAGACCCCCTATTCTATATAAGGTCACAACTCATCATCTAGTTCTATTGGCCAAAAAAAATATTCTAAAATCTTTAATGTTTTTCAAATATTATCTATGTGGACTAAAAATATATGATTATATCTATTATAAAGATTAATATTTTTAGACAAGGAATATTATGCCATCAAGGTAATACTAGTGAAAGATCATATCCTTCCATTCTTGGACTTGGATTTTGATAAATGTATCATTGAAAGAAGCAATTATGTAGACTATACCAAATAGTGCAGTGGAATAATTTATCAATGAGGTAGAAAATTGACTTCAACCATAATTTTTCATTGAGAGCTAAAAACCTCACCAAAATAGACAGGGATAAGTGTATCAACATTCTTAATACCTTTACCAAATTGTTTGGCCTCAAGTGCTAAAGAAATTGAAAATTTAAATATTTTCCAATCTGCTAGCACAACTAAGAAAACCATTAAATATGAAAATCTAGAAAATGCTTGTCTTCAAAACCTCCATCAATAATTTAGGAATGCTTCCACAAATATTCCTATATAAGTATTTTCTATGCAACTTCACTAGTCCTCCCAAACAGTTGTTTTCATGAAGGTTGTCTTCCATGTGCCAAAACTGACAATTGACAAAAGCTAGTTTCTTGCTAATCTGACCACACCATGTGTTGCCAATGGTGTGAGATGATAGAACACAACAAAAAAACCCCAAAACTGAAATATAGAACTATAAATATTTTTGATGATGTTGATAGTTGATTCTCCTAGGATTCGTTTGCATCATGTACGAGGCACTACAATATAAGGTTCATGCTTCTCCAAGTCTTCCCAACAAAGAGGTTACAACAACATTGACATTTTTTTTCCTTTTCAATGAAGGAAAAGGATGCAAGAATAAGTATAATTGAAGATCAATTCCTATATATAATGTTAGTTGTAATATCTTTCTTGGAAATTGTTCCTCCAAAATTTTAGGGATTTTTTAAAAGGGTGTATTTAATGAAAGGATTATAATGTATTTTACATTTTCCTAGGTACATTTGTAACCAAAAATAGTTAGGGGTATATGGAATTTTTTACAAAATTTTAATTCACTTTTCAATTATTAAATGTAAATGTAATTTAGTCCATTAGTGATGAGATGATCTCTAGCATTGATTTTGTAAGCCTTCCTTATAAAAGGAAGCTTTCTCTCATTGTAAAGGGTGGTTGAACAAGAATTATTGTACTTTGTATTTTGAGATTAATACAAGCAAGGCATTGAAGTAAAGTGTTCTACTTGTTATTTTTAATGTATGCATGGTTTCTTTTCTTCAAATTAGCTCAATTTTAGTTATAACGATGGTGTTTAGTGTGAAGATATCTCAATCTTTGGCTCATACCATTTGTGGGCTTTTGATTGTAGGTAACATTGCATGGTTAGTCTGAGCTCTTTATTTTTTATAAGTTCAATTGTGAATGTTCATTTATATTGCACTAAAATTGGGTATATTCATATTTTTAGTAATCTAAAAATATTTCAAGTTTCCTTTGAATATTACACTATTCTTGCAACTTTGTGAGTTTAACTCTAATTAAGCAAGGATTAGTTTTATGATGGACCTTTCTATCTACAACATCAACCATTATTGTCAATATCCTTAGGTTTTTAGATTTAGTTTCTTCTCCCCCTTACTTTTGCATTCTATTCCAAAAAAAATTGAGTTAGTTTAGGAAGAACAACATCATAGAAAGTTGCCATATTAGAGATAAAAAATATTTTTAGATTTCATCTAAAAAGAGAGTTAGGATTTCATGATTGTAGGTTTAAATAGGTGTTTTACCTATCTAGTTCCTATTTACATGTTAATTCCACTTAATTCCTAGGAATAAATCTTTCTAGTTAAGCATTAGTTGTTACCTATATCATATCTAGTTGGCATTTATTTATTGCTTGTTTCCTAGATAGTTATGATATAATTGTCTCATGTGACAGGATTAAAACACTTGTCATGATCCTTTATAATCCTATCTCTCACCTTTCCTATATAAGAAATCTTCTATATGCACATTGTCATATTCATTTTTTAATTCTTTTATCCTTAATCATGCCATGATATTTCTTCCATTTTTCTCTTGTGGAAGTTATTTTCCCTTGTAGGTGATCTTGGGGTGTTGAGGAGTTCACTAAAAACTCTTACATGATATGTTTCAACTACCAACAAACACTCAAGGGACTACACTGGGTAGCGCATGTAGCCACCACAATCCCACACCACCAGTGACCCACCACCTCACTGCTTGCATAGGTGGTAGGATTCTTTTCCAAATCACAATGCTTGTGGTCACATCGTGGAACATCTGATAGCCCTTACAGGCTAAATTTTGATGCCTAGTTAGTTTGTATATGTCCTCATTATGGCCTTTTTTAATTTTGTGATAACTTTTGATACAAAGGAGAAATTTTTGAAAAAAAATATTTTCAAAAATCCAACACTATGAATTTTCCAGTGGTACAGGTGATTTTTTAGAATTTTTCTATTTGGTGGCATTTATTGTTGGTTGAAATCATATATTATTTTTTGGATTTTGAGCTCATAATTTTTTTCTATGATAGATTTTTGCGATTCAGATGACATTAGAAAGGTATTGAGGAGCCCTATATTTCCATCTATGCATTTTCATTTATCTATCATAGGTATATCATTATTTCACTAATTCCTTGATGGGTTTCCTAGATATTACTTGGATATATTGATAGTTGGGAGGGTGCAATATTGATCTTAACACTTTATTTCAGTTTTAACATTTGTCAATCAATTGTTACATCATATATTTTAGGGTTGTGCTAGTTTGAGAGTGTTCTAGTGTTCCTTTGCATTGGGTTTATTGTTGCTTTATCATGATTCTAACTTGAGTCCTTGAGTAACTCTAATGTGGTTTCTAGCATTAGAATTATGTTTCCTTTTCTTTCCTAGTTAAGGATTGAAGTGTTACTCCACAAGAGTGCTTATAGTGCTTCTCTGCAACAGGTTATCTCATTATGGGGGGATGAATGATCTCTCTTGTCATCCTTTGTATGGAGGCATATTGATTAGATTTTTGATAGATATTTTCATTGAGTAAGCTGAATGGTATCTTTTTCATCTCTCTTATTGGGGGTATTTTTCCTTGAATGTGGTTTTCCCCTCTCATTTTTGATGAAAATCATTATGTATCTTTCTCTCTTTTTGGCAGGAGTTTTATCCCACTAAGTTTTCTCCTTTTCTATGTTTATGAGAGATTGAATTTGTATTTGTATGTGGGTACCTAACATATCCTCATAGCTAAGACCTATCACTGTATCATATTCATAAGTACTCCCCAATTTCTAATTATGGGGGGTTGTTGGTGTAAATAGGTGTTTTACAATCTAGGTCCTATTTACATGTTATGTAAACTTAGGTCCTAGGAAGGAATATTTCTAGTTAAGCATTAGTTTAGTTATCTTATCTAGTTTCCATGTATTTAATGCTTGTGTCCTAGGTTGTTATGACTTAATTGTCTCAAATGATAGGATTAAGACACTTTTCATGATCTTGTCAAATCCTATCTCTTACCTTACATGTATAAGTAGGCTTCATATGTACATTGTCATATTCATTTTGATATTCTTGCATCCTTAATCATAGCATGATATTTTTGATATTTCTCTCTTGTGGAAGTTATGTAGTCTTGTAAGTGATCTTGGGCTGTTGAGTTCACTATAAACTCCTACAATACCATTTTTTAGATCTCACAAACCCTTGTTATCTAGAGTTTTAGAAAAAATAGTTGTAAATCCCCTTGTAAATCAACAAATCATTATCCATTGTGTTAGTTCTCAAAAATATTGGTTGGAAAACCTCAAGAGGTTTCCAAGCTCTTGGTACATTTTAGGCTAACAAACAAGGCCAATTAGTGTATTTGAACCTTCTTCCCTTTACGCTCTGCCAGACCTAGGCGGGTGTACCTATGGAAATGAAGTAGACTTAAACTATGAGTTTCCTACTTGAGCAATCTATCCACAATGGCAATTGGGAGCAGAGAGATGCAAATCTAATTTGGTATAAATTGTATAAGCAATATCATGGTGAAGTTTATTAATATTTTATATTAATAGATGTAAGGTTTCGAAAACAAATTTGATAAAAGTAAATGATGAAATGGATAAGACCAGTGCCTTGTTGGGTAAATGGAGTCAAATGAAAGTCTAATATAAGTGACTCGTATTTGGTTTATAACTTGTATAAATGTGCAGGCAAGTGATTGAAAAAATCTACTTACTAATCAAATTGACATAACCAGGTTACTTATAATTTATCAAAAGGATTTTAATATTTTCTTGAAAGAACCAATTGAATAAACTATGCAAGAACACAAATAACACCAAATTTGAGACAGATTGACAATCCTAATTGTATGGTTCTTCTTACTGATCCAAATAACACTTCTAGATTATTGTGATTGACTAGAAGGATTTTAATTCCATTGGGGAAACAAATTAATCATATCACACAAGTACAACAAATGTGCATTGATAAATTGAATATATAATTGTTATACCAATTTAAATAATAAAGAAGCATTAAAATAGAGACAACCAAATAATTAAATAAATTCAACAAATAATTGATACCAAGGTAATGCCACAAAATCAGAGATATTTCATTAACTTCTTCAAAATATTGCTTGCAATATAGTCTTTCAAAATATAAAGATTATGGAGCTTTTCTGCTATCCATTAATTATCCCTATTCTACTACTATCTTCTCCTATATCCTTCTTTTGGTCCTGGTCTCTCTTATATATATGAAAAACCAACTTTTGATAAGAAAACGAGATTTTAAACTAAACATAACTTAAGAAACTAACACAATCATAAACATGTGTACTAATGCGTTAATCTCTGAGTAAAAGCATGTGGTCATCTAAGACCTTTCCAAAGCTTTTACTGTATGACAGGGTCCACATCATTAGCACCAATTGATTTTGATGGTTGTTCAGTTGTATTTAAAATATCCACTACCCAATTAATAAATAGATTGAAAGCCGAGAGATGATCAATGTATCCTTGTTCTGTGTGAGGGTCTGCATTGGATATGACTTCTTTCATATATCATAGTCTGTGTGCATGAATTTCTCAATTTTCTTATTTAAGTATTCTACAAGACCATATCTTCATCGTTAATCTTCACTAATGTAGTGGTTAGAAATACTATAAAATATTCCTTCCAATCATCCCCCTTTCGAAGATTTCTTGTATCATCATGGAGTGTAGGAACCAAATTAAAGCAACTAAGATCCTACTTGAGTCTGCTATGAAACTAATTATGAGACTCCACCATACTGTTATATCTCTACAACAACTGATCCTTCAGAATCTGTCTATCCATGAGTTCCTTCTTCTTATCAATCATCCTTCTCTATAATTGAATATTCTCTTTTGTTGATGATTGTACTTCATTGAACACTTTCTAATAATCATTAGCTCACTTCATCATCCTGTTAAATCTTTCCTTTATTATTTCGGACACAATACTGTACTTAATGACTTTCATTTCCTTTTCCAATGTCTTACATTTTTCTTGGGCTTTCAAAAGAGATTTTTTCCAATAAGTTGCATCAGTTAATGCATCTAACACTCTTTTATCTTTTTTTGAGCAATGGGGCATACAATTCTGGAGAAGAAGAGGATGATGACTTCTCCATTTGATGTGATAAATTCTTTTTCAATTTTTCATTCTCTTTGACCAATTTTTCCAGTTGATCTCTAGTGATTTTTTCCACGTTGGCATTCAACTCTATAGTTTCTAAGGAATTAGTGTCCCCAAATCTTTTGACCGATTGTCAATCATTGTCAGCCTCTTCTCATGAGGGTATAATGACCAAATAAGCAAGGTATATTCATTTGGATTATATCCAGACTCCGAATATATCTTATCACTTGCCTCCTCTGTTAGGGTCATTGTTGTATGCCCTCTTTTTCTAAAACTATCAAACACAATTTTTTAGCTCATGTCCAATCCTGATAGCAATAATACCCCAACCTCTTTGAGTAATTCTCTACCTCTTTTAGGGGTGATGGATTGTATCTCCCTGTCAACTTCTTTTTTCAATTCTTCTAAGGTAGAAACTTCCTTCTCAAGAGTAATGCCTTTCTAAGTTGTCTTATTTTCTTTCCCTTATAGTCATAAACAAATGATTTGAATTCATGAGTTTTAACAAAATCATTATCAGAAATGAATTCATGACCAACCTTGACCCTAATGTCATCAGATAACTCATCTAATGTTTCAAATTTTCCAAGCTCTGGAGGGGGATCATATTGTGTGATCATAGGGGCTTTTATCTATTCCACTAGTTGTTCCTTTTCATTACTCTCTTCATCACTTTATTCATTACCTTCCTACCCTTCACTAGTATAAGTGGGAAAACACATATCAGGAGTGGATTGTGAAGGTATGAGATCTAAAGGCTCCACATCCTCAGCCTATGCTTCTATGTAAG
This sequence comes from Sequoia sempervirens, assembly GCA_007258455.2. Lineage (NCBI taxonomy): Eukaryota > Viridiplantae > Streptophyta > Pinopsida > Cupressales > Cupressaceae > Sequoia > Sequoia sempervirens. The sequence continues at coordinate 14,500,911 of VDFB02137365.1, forward strand.
TCGTAGGAGATGTATCATAAACATATGAGGGAACAACTTTCACTATTTCATCCATGTGAGCAATAAGTTGCTCAATCCTATCCAAGGGATCATGTATATCAGCAAATGCTTCTTTATATGATCGGATATTCTTTCTCTTCCATTCCTCTACAAGCATAACTCTATTATAGGAAGCCATTATTTCACTAGTGGAAGCTTCATCTCAGTTCCTAATCACATCATCAAGTGTAAACAAATGCTCATATCTTGAAATTTTTTGAGTTAATCTTGCTTGATATGAATAAATCCCTCTACATCAAATTTCTCTCTTTCATACCCAAGGGGAAGGTTGTAATGGGCTAGTTTCACATCAATTTATTCATACACTTCAATGGCACATACTGTGAAATCTCTGAAACAAAGAGTGTTGGGCATGAGTGATTTCTTATTATGACTCTTGTGATGTTTAGTATATTTTGTTAAACCACATACTATCCCATAGTGCAGTACACATCTACATAGGTTTGAAGTTTCCATCTTTGTCTGTGTCTTTGATTCTTAATTCTTTACCCCACACATTTCTAACATGATCTTCATACAAAAGTAAATGCATTAACAAGGAATAATGTTTGAAATCTATACAATCATTGTTGTTTTTAATCCTTCCTAGCCCTTCATTTAAGGCATTCACCAAATAGTTTGCGTAGTCAAATGACCTAGCATATTTTCTATGTATATCATTTGCTACAACCATCAGTGCAATAGACAGAAGTGGTGGAACCTCAATTCCCAAGACTTGACCAGCTAAGTAGTAGGTATATTAGAAGTACTCTTCAAATAAATCTATATGAAATGGAGGGTTTTCATTACTCATAAATTTCCTAAGTTGACCTTGCTCATTCTTAAGTCTTTGTAAAGGTAGCTTCCATCTCTTGTAACTAGTATCCATGTAACGATACTCTATCAAAAAGTCTCTAATGGTGAATGGAAAGTTCATGGGACCTTCTAACTAAAACACATTAGAGATAAGCTCCTGTGAAATAACAAGCATATTGACCCCATTTGGTGATTGGATAGTTCTATTCTTAGGATTATACCGACTAGCCAGGGCTTTCATCAATTCTACGTTGACAAACATGTTTGGCACCACAGGTTTTCCTAAATTCAATATCCATGTGTTACATACTGGTTGAAACCTAAATTACTTTGTGTAATGATACATAAATAATCTCATAACCTCAGTGTGGCATCCAGACATCACCCGGACCCCTATGCTTGTCTAAAATTTACTTGTTTGAACAATTCTTCTGGGTTGTGGCCCTAACCTAGGACATTGGTCTATCAAGTCCTAGTTTAGATTCCTTTTTTCTAGTTTTCTGTTTCTTTTCCTTAGGTTTTTCTGCATTTTCTTCCATTGTTAATTCTGAAAAAATTGTAACTTTCTAGCTGAGAGTGGAGTACTTACATGAATTGTCACTTCCCCTAGTTTTATTGCTTAAAAGCTCTGAGCTCTACCCCTTCTACTTCAGCCCTTAGCATAACCTTTCTGGTTTTTCCAATTGTATGATTAATTCTTGGTGCAACTCACTTCAATTCTATCTCATTAATACACCACTTGTTTCAGTCTTGTCATCAGGGAGAGCATTTATGTTATATATCCTAATGATGTTCTTGGATGTCACATCAACAAATAGTAATCATTCATCACCATATCGTTGGAACTTTGATTTGTTTTCCACCAATGGCTAGCTTCTTCGCCAATGAGAGTTATTCTTTCAGTCTATCGGAAAGACATAAAACAATGCTACTCAACACATACCAACTTCATCAATAAGTGTTACATCTTGATACTATGTGTTTATATCATGCTATCGAGGAACGTTCATCATTGATTTTGTCGATGCACCCAAGCTGTGGCAATGTGATAATCTCTATTGTTTCCTATCAACCCATTGAGGGAACCACTTTGGAAGTTAGCCTGATGGAAATATGTTACACTGATGTAAAGATATGGACTGCCCTTATTAGGCTATCGATGGGGTAGTTTTTGGGAGTTCCATTAATAGAGTATTATTAAGCCGATGGTGTCAAAAGGATTTTGATGGACTTCATTGGTGTGATTGCTTGGGATAATGGATTTTACACAAACCTCAAAAACTTATCTAGATCATGAAATTGAGTATAGTGAAATTTTGTAAGGACTAGGTGATAAATCGATAGAGGCTGATGGAAATATGTGGAATTTTTTAGTCCTAAAAGTGGCTCCATCTGGGGATGAATGATTGTGAAATCATTGCAAGAGTCCACAAAATCTTTGGGGAGTAGACCATGGATGAAGATGGAATATGATTTGAACCTAAAAACTACTATGCATGGAAATTTGTAAGGTTTAGAAGGTATTTTAGGTATTTTCCATGCACTTGCAATTCCTGACCTTCACCTAGACTACTATGCATGGAAAAATATTACTTTAAAAGGTTTGTCAAGAATTTTCCATGCACTAGCAATCCTTAATCCTCTAGTGTTCTTCAAGAAAAGAAGTTCTTTAGAAATTTCCCATGTATTGGAAATTATTGTTCTTCACCTAACATGTTATGAAGATAATATCAATCCTCACCTCCCTTTCCCACAATAACAAAGGGTCCTAATCATAAGGCTTCAAACTTCCCATACTTTCCCTTATTTTGGCTCCTGGCATTCCATATGAGAACCATGCCACCAACTTCAAACTTTCTATTTTTGGCCTATTTATCATACAAGTACTTTATATGTAGTTGTTTCTTCATATTATGTTGTTGTGCTTGATTTCTAATTTCATCAAGTTCTATCAACTCTTCCATTCTCTCCTCCATAGGTTCAGGGATGTCTAAGTCCTCCTACAAAACTAACCTACTTACTAGTAGCATATTATGTAATTAGAGCCTAGCCTGAGTCCCATATACAAGTTCAAAGGGAGACTTTCCAATAGCCTTCTTCGCAATAATACTGTCTGCCCACAAGGCTAAATTTAATTTGGAATCCTAGGCCTTCTTGTTATTATTCAACATGCTCTTTATGATCTTCAAAATACTTTAGTTACTAGATTCAACTTTCCCATTTTCTTGTGGATGATAAGGTGAAGCATATGAGATGATAATTCCATAAGACTAACAAAAATCCTTGATCTCATAAGATCTAAAACATATTCCATTATTAGTTATAATCCTTGTTTGGAACCCAAATCTTGTGATGATTTTCTCTGACAAGAAATTGACCACAACCCTACTAGTTGCCTACTTGGTGGGTATGGCTTCCACCCATTTTGTGAAATAATTCGTGGCTACCAATATCCATTTGTGTCCTCCACTAGATTTTTTTTTAATTTCCCCTATGAAATCAATTCCCCATTGATGGAATGGGGCTTCAATTGCTCCTTGATACTTCAATTTTCTTGAATTTTTTTGGCATGCCACACACTTCCTAGTATAGTCATGTGCATTGTTGAAAACTTTAGGCCAATAGTACCCTACCCTTAATATCTCATGAGCAGTAGTTTTTGCTGAGAAATGTCCCCCACATACTCCTTCATGCATCTCCTTCAAGACATGTCTTGATTGATGTTCATCTAAGCACAAAAATAGGACACCATCCTTATTCATCCAATAGAGGTCTCCCTCCATGAATACATATTTTGAGGCTTGCAACTTGAGTGTCCTTTTTCTGTTGTCATCAAACCCTTTCAAACATTTTAAATATTTTAGGTAATACACAAAATCAGTGTACCATGAAGTGTTTTCTATACTAGTGACCGTATCTTCTTCATCATTGACATTACATACTTGGGAAACTTCCAAATTTGTTTCAACCATCAATTTGGTTAGTCATTGACCCCTTACAAGCATAGTGATTTGAAACTCAATATCAAACTCCTAGATCTTATTTATCCATTTGCACCTACATCCTATTGTCTCACTTTGTATGAACACGTCCTTCACTGTAGCGTTAGGAACATAATCTATTACTTTTTCCACTACTAGATATGATCTAAATTCCTTGACAACTCATACCAATGCATAGGCTTGTTTTTCAACAATATCATACTTCAATTCTGCATTTTTGAGGGACTTTCTAAAGAAGGAAATGGGTTGTTCATACCCTTCATCATTCTTTTGAAGCATTACTGCAGCAACTATGTGATAGGATGTGAATGAGAAGATCTAGAAAAGTTTGTTGAAATATGGAGATTTCAATATAGGAGCTTCTTTGATTGCTCTCTTTATGGATATGAACACATCTATAGCCTCAGTAGTCCAATCATTTTTTGCACCTTTCTTTAGCATCTTTGATATTGGTTTTACTATCTCAGCAAAATTTGATATGAATCTTCTCACATAATTGATTTGTCCAAAAAAGGATTGAATAGCCTTAACTGTCTTGGGGATAGGTATCTTGTCAATGGCCTCCACTCTTTCAAGATCAATTCTTACTCCCTCCTTAGAGATTATATGCTCTAGTAACTTTCCCTCTATTATTGCAAACTAACACTTTTTAGGATTAAGTGAGATGCCATACTCCAATGCTTTCAAAAATATTTTTTCAAGGTGAGCAACATGATCCTCTCCCTTTTTGGAGTATGTAGTTAAATCATCTTGGTATACTACCATTATTACATTGAAAAGGTCAGAAAAAGCAACATCCATGGCTCTTTGGCTTTTAAAACATGAAGATGGTCAAATTGAGATTCCTACACTCAAGATAGTAAACCATAGGTTTGATCAGGTTAAGAAAAGAAAGAGACAAGAATCTAGTAAAGAAAATAGAGAGACAACAAATCCTTTTGCTAAAATAACCCAGTTATTTGAAGAAAATTGTTGTAGTCTCAATCCTTTACAATTCTGGTCACAAGAACATGAAGAATGTGAAATCCAGATAAGACCAGAAAGTAAATCAGTAATCCCATATGAGCCAGCTTACTCACTCAGTCCATCAGAGACAAAAGAAATAGATGAACAATTACAGGAACTCCTCCAAGGAAATTTCATCAGGGAAAGTAAGAGTTCATTTTCTTGTCCAGCATTTCTAGTAAATAAAAGAGCAGAGCAAATAAGAGGAAAAAAAAGGTTGTGTATAAATTACAGACCATTAAATGAGATAATTCTTCCATTTAATTATCCATTTCCTTTCAGTTCAGAATTAATCCGAAGAGCTGCAAATAAAAAGATATTTTCAAAGTTTGATTGCAAATCAGGCTTTTGGCAGGTCAAGGTAAAAGAATCTGACAGATATAAAACAACATTCTCTGTCCCACAGGGATTATACGAATGGAATGTCATGCCTTTTGGTCTTAGTACTGCACCAACATACTTTCAGCGCAGAATGGATCAGGCACTCAGACATTTAAAAGAATTTTGTGCTGTTTATATAGATGATATATTATTATTTTCAGATTCTATTAATGACCACTTGCAGCATCTAGATGCATTATACCAAGCCATTAAGAAACATGGTATTTGCTTAACAGCAAAGAAAATGGTAATTGGTACTTCTAAAATTGATTTCTTAGGATTGCATCTTCAGGATGGAAAGGTAATGCTACAACCACATATTCTCGTCAGAATTCAAAAATTCCCAGATATTTTAACTGACAAGAAGCAAATCCAAAGATTTTTAGGTTGTCTTAATTATCTTTCACCCTTTTACAAAGGATTAGCTGAAGACAGGAGAATTATCCAGCACCATCTCAAAGACAACACAGAACAATGGTCTGATAATGCAACAGAAGCAACCCAACGGATTAAAGCAAAATGCCAGCAATTGCCAGCACTCCAAAATCCGGTACAGAATCTTCCTTTATATCTATATACTGATGCCTCTGACAAAACTTGGTCAGCCGTATTAATACAGGAAGAAGAACCAGGAAAGAAAAATGTATGTGGATACAGATCTGGTACATTTACAGATTCTCAAACAAGGTACCACATATATGAGAAAGAAATCTTAGCAGTGAAAAATGGCATCAAGAAATTCAAAATATTCTTAAAACCAGTGCATTTCACTGTTCGCACAGATAGCCAAGCTATGAGAAGTCTGCTGAGCAAAAAACCCGATGAAGATATTGCTCAAGGTAGAGTTGCTAGATGGTATTTTGAGTTTCAAGGTTATGATTTTAATATTGAATGGATAAAAGGAGAACTCAACCCTCTTGCAGATTCACTCACCAGAGAAATGGCATGTTCTATTTATACTGACCTTGAATTTTAGGGATGTGAATATTATAGACCAGATGGAGCAGCCATGTATATTGCAGATTTCGGCCAGGGGAATATTCAAATCCTCCCCTCACTTCCTAAGGATATTATAATTGTTCTATTAGAATCATACTTCTTAAATAAGTGGCTAATATATCTCAGAAGACATATTGAATATCAATTCAACCATGTTATCTTAGATCCTGATGAAGAAGATGGTTTCAAAAAAGAAATTGGGATGGAATTCACCCCAATCAGCTACTGGTGTGGAAGACAAATGATTCATATCAGAATTAAAGGATTGTTTGGTATGAATTGGTCCAAAAGGAGTAAAATGAATTTGTTAAAATTAATAAAATTTGGTTTCATTACTCGCATCTCTTTACACCAAGATAATTTTGAAGATTATGCTGATTTAGTTGGTGGCAGGTTCAATGAAGACATGACAGAATTCTTTGAACTTTTACATCCTGGTTTAACTCATACAATCTGTGATGGTCTTACAGATTATTTAGAAACCTATCCTCATAATGGATACTACTTTCCCAGGATCGAATACTATCCTTTAGAACATAATTGGAAAGCTGAAGTTAGAATTCAGAATTGTGAGATCACCCTTCGACCAGCTTTGCTTGCAGCCAGGATAGAAAAAGATATTGCTTATTCAAATGACTACATGGTCCAGATTGATTATGCATTCAATGCCACTCAGGAAGATTGGGAGAAAGCTTGTTCCGAGCTACCAGACGATCTCTTAGATCCGATCCCCTTTTGAAGCTAGCATATGGGCTTGTCTATGCCATGATGTCACCCACGTTAAGACGTGACAGATAGGATGCTACCTATTCACAAAAAAGCAGAACCTATAATGACTTTTGGGTGTAAAGTCATCGTGTACGTGACACGAGTCCTAATCACGGTTGTCGAGGATTCCTTGCTCACGCCTTTTATAATGGCTACAGGAATACTTGTCGGTTGGTTCTTATCCTCGTTCATGCACTTACCCCTTAGGCGGTGCTACGGATAAGATGCTTTTTCTGTCACTCTTCTATTGGCAGATTTCAAAATATTATGAAGAGAAGGTTAAAGTTCCGCTCTGATGGAATCAGTCTTTTGCTATAAAAGGACCTCGGAGACGCCTATCTCAACACACACTGAGTTTGAGATTTGAAAGAGTCTTAGAAGAGTCTAGGATATCAGACTTATGCTCTCTCCTGCGCCATAGTGCAATTTGGATTATCAGAATCTGATTATATTGTAATGAGTTTTCATAGTGGAACAAGTTTTGAATGTAAGATCTGTTTATTCCTATTCTGTCTCATCTGTGTAATCTGTGTGATTGGATTTGGTATCTATCACTTTTGCTTCCAGAACTTTTTTAGGATTAAGTGAGATGCCATACTCCAATGCTTTCAAAAATATTTTTTCAAGGTGAGCAACATGATCCTCTCCCTTTTTGGAGTATGTAGTTAAATCATCTTGGTATACTACCATTATTACATTGATAAGGTCAGAAAAAGCAACATCCATGGCTCTTTGGAATGTTCCACCAACATTTGTGAGTATGAATGACATCCTAACATAAACATATGTTCCCCATGGTGTAGTGAAAGTTGTCTTGTATTGTTTTGATTCTTTAAATTTCACTTTATTATAGCTAGAAAATCCATCCATCATGGATAGTAACTCACATCCTGTGACCCTTTGTAGCATAGCCTCCATTTTTGGAAGCGGATAATTGTCTTTGAGAGAAGATACATTCAAGTTCTAGAAGTTTACACAAATCCTTATATCTCCATTTTTCTTTCTGACTGGTACTAGATTGGAGACCTAGGATGAATATCTAATTGGCTTGATAATTCCTCCTTCCCTAAGCTTCATAAGTTCTTCATTCATTTTAGGCTCCAAAGTTGGATTGATGTGTTTTGTTTTTGCCTAAATGGTTATGCATCTAGTTTCAGTGGAATCTCATGCTAAAACAAATCTTCTCTATATGCTTTAAGATCCTCATAAGACCATGCAAAAACATGCTTGTATTTTATTAACAATGCAATTGGCATTTTTCTAATTGTTGGACTTATTTTCTTTCCAATATATACCCTTTTCAGTGCCAATTCAATCCCCAGGATGACTTTTTCAACATCTTCTCTCTTAACTAGTGTTTGCTTCATGAGAGCGCGATCATTTCCATAAAATACCCTTTCTAGTGCCACAAGTCCTATAGGAAGTTTGTTGGTTTTGAGTTGCACAACTTATTTTCCAAACATAGTTTTTTTTCCATCTACTTCTTTCACAAAATTATTAAATTCTATCTCCTTGGCTTCATGCTAGTCTATGCAATGGAGAAACTTCATGAGATCAGTGTCATCATTGAAAACTTGCCAACTGTAGATATTATTAGGGATAGCAGGTCTTGTTTTAAATTCAACTTGAGATACTCCAGCCAAGGTGATATCATCTCTTCTTAGAGCTACACTGGCTAAGAAATATGCCATCAAGTTCTTGGACCTATCTATACATTCAATAGAAAAATAATTAAATAATTCAATTGTGTCCCACACAACATTTCTATAATATTTTAACCTTTTGTTTTTTTCAACATATTTCAACCTGACTTGTGAAATGATCAACTTAGAGTCTCCAAGAACAATTAGCAATTTGATCTTGTGTTTGACAACCATATTCAAACCAATTAGCAGGGATTCATACTTTGCTATATTATTTGTACATTCAAAAGTCAACAATAATGAATACTTGAATGTGATACCTTTAGGTGAAATAAAAACGTCCCCTGCTCCATTGCCTTCCTGACTACATGCTCCATCAAAATACATCTTCCATATACCATGTCGATTCTTGGAAACATGCTTATCAATTAGGTCAGTATTCACTAGTTCGGGCTAGGAAGGGTCTATTTTGAAACTTCCTAAATCTAGATCACAAAAATAGTTTAGTTGATCTTGAGCAAGATAATCCACAATTTGATTCATCCTTGGATCTCTATATAACTTGAACTCTTCTCCATTGATTGGTATTGTGGCATAAGATGAGTCAAATTACACATTTCCTGCAACTGCTATAGTCCATTATCTTGATAAGAGCATTCCAAAGTGAGGGGGTGTGTCAATTACAGTTCTATCAATATTATATACTACCTATGGATAAGCAGCCAATTTCACCTCTACATCTTTCATAATTCCTATCACTGGGACATTCCTACTATCCATAGCATAGCATTTTCAACCAGTAGTGTCTACCCACATTCCAAGTTGTTTCATGACTCCTATTGGTGTCATGTTAATAGCAGCACCTGAATCTATCATACAATTTCTTACCAACTTATTATTTATGAGTAATGTAGTAAAGAATGGATCAACTTGTGGAGGATTCATCAATGCATCACCAAGAAAAACCTTAGGAACCTTTACCTTTTCCTACTTTCTATTACTTATCTTGGTGGTCCCCTTGTTCTCAGAGTTTGTGCTTTTATCATTTCCATTAGATATCAATTGAATAGCATGGTCCCTATACTCTTTTATTTTCATCATTTCTAATAATGGCACAAAAATTTTTACCTGAGACAAGGCTTGTGTGAAGTTGAAAGATGTATTTTCTATTTTGGTTATCTTCTTTTGCTCCAATGGATCTATTTTGTTCTCCTCTTTTTCTCTTTTTTTTGTTTCATCAAAATTTTCTTTGTCTTTATGCAACTCTTTGTTTTCTTCTTTATGAACATGTTTTTGTTCATTCTTATTAGGTTGCTTACTTTCTATCCTTTTTGGTGCTCCTTGTGTTGCTCCTTTATCTTTCAAAAATGTCCCTCTTGGAATAGCCTCATCTTAATTTATTATTCTATTTCTTAATCGATATTTGATTTTTTCCAGTTCTACTACAACAATGGTTAATTCCTTGATCTCCTCATCAGTTGGTTTCCTTACTTTGTATTTACTTGACTGAGATGGTGCATAAGGAGAATGTAATTTTCCATTTCTTTCATCATAATCAGAAAACACTTGTTGTTCTTCCATATTAATATTGTATCTTTGGTTATCAACATCATACTCATATCCTTCCTCTTCTAAAGATGAATATCCCTACCCAATTGGATGGAGGGTGTGAGAATTTAAATTTATTGTATGATCCTCTTCCTCATTGTCCACCGGTATTTCTTCTTCTTGTATTGATTGGGCTACCACACAATGGTCAGGAGAATGTGGAAAATTGCAAACTTGACACCAAGGATTATTGTTAACCATGTATGCTTCCTTCTTCTTTAAGGGATCAGGAGTCTCCTTACTCTTAGCCCTATTAATTATGGGCTTTCCATCCTTCTAATTTTTGTTATATGTCATATCATGCAACCTTAGTCTTTCATTTATGTATGTATTCTACTTCCTACTCTAAGGGTTGTTAAAATTTTGGGGAATCCTGAGATTGTCTTTTTTACCAATCATCCTAGTAGCCTTTCTATTGTTTTCAATAGTCAATGTTGTTTTTTGTGCTTCAACTAGATTTTTAGGGCACCTATTTCTAAGATCATATCCTATCTTTGGATCAAATGCTTTTAGGTAAAATCTCAATGTTGTAGGGTCTGTCAATTTGGACCCAGGTGGTATCTTATTATGTAATTTGGAGCATCTTTGGTTGAAGTCATAAAATGACACATTCTGATTTTTCTAGATACTTATCAGTTCATGCAAGGAAAACCTAGGTGCACACTAATTTCTATATTGCTCTAGAAATTGATCTTGGAAGTCTAATATATAATTAATTGAAACATCAAGTAGATTATTGAACTAATCTCTAACTTCTTCTGTTAGAGACATCGTGAATAATCTCATATTCACATCTTCTTAATCCATACCAATATCTTGAACAAAGGTATTAAAATTTATGATATGTTCTTCTGTTGATATACCATTATTTCCAGTGAACTTGGGAACCATATTTCTCCAATTACTATCCATTGGGTATGGGTATAATTGATACCCTATCAAGTCAAATTTTCTACATGGGTTTGTAGGATTTTGTGGAGGCAAGTTCAAGGTGGGGGATTACGGTAGTACCAGTGCCCATAGTGAGGTTGATGATAGGAATTTTGTTGGAAGTGTTGTTGAGGGTACATATTTTGATGGGGGACATGCTATTGATATTGTGGGGGGTATTGTTAACCTAGAGGTGGATTGTGCTAGGAAGCATTAGTAGTATTTGGATGTTGGGATTTCTTAGATGGCATATTGTACTAAAAATGTTGTCTTTGATTTACATTTTGTGGTGCTCTTATGTTCTGAGATGCTCCTTGTGGATTGATATTACTACCATGTTTACGTGGGGGGACATACTTAGGTGGTTTTGATGTATTAATGTTTAGCTGAGACAGTTGTTGACTCAAATCTATGTTTCTTTTTATCATCCACTATCTTCTTTCAAGCTAATTTTCTTGCCACTACATTTGTATTTCTAATTCTTGATCAGTCATATGTTGAAAATCTTCAACAAAAGTTGTTTAATCCATGGGACCACACCGGTTCCCTTCTTCTTGTCTATGGGCCATTTCATAATCATGCTCCTCTTGCCTCTGACTCTATCCCTCCTCTCTATGGGCATAGAACTCCTACATTTTTTCTTGGTCTATTTCAAAGTGACAAGTGGGATGGTCACTATTCTCTTGTTCAAATGGAGTGTGGGGATCTCCACATGGATTAATTTTGTGATCTTCCAACCTATGCAGTGGGTCAAAGCTATTGTATACATTGAGAGTTTGTTCTGATGAATTTCCTTCATTTATAACATCTGCTTAGCTAGATCTCTCCTTAGAATTATTCTTGCTTGTGTTTGTTTTTGTAGGAATCCATGTTTTTCAATCCATATCCCATTGTTCTTCTTTGGACTACCCTGGTGTAACGATCTTCTTCCATTCATATCAGATGATATAAAGTATCTCTGATGTTTATCGTCTATTCTTTCTAATCTAATGCTTATTTTATCTATCATAAAATCTTTTCAGAGTCACCACCTACCTTTTGAAAGTAGGAAAATGATTTAGTTTGTTCCCAGCGGAGTATTTTAACTCTAGAATGACTCTATGATGAAAGGCTTGAGTTCAAAATTGGTTCCCCAGTAGAGTCGCCAATCTGTTAGTTCTCAAAAACATTGGTTGGAAAACCTCAAGAGGTTTCTAAGCTCTTGGTATGTTTTAGGCTAACAAACAAGGCCAATTGGTGTATTTGAACCTTCTTCTCTTTAGGATTTTCCAGACCTAGGTTTGTGTACCTATGCAAATGAAGTAGACTTAAACTATGAGTTTCCTACTTGAGCAATCTATCCACAATGTCAATTGGGAGTGGAGAGATAAAACCTAATTTGGTATAAACTATATAAGCAATATCAAGGTGAAGTTTATTAATATGTTATGTTAACAGATGTAAGGTTTCAAAAAAAAATGATAAAACTAAATGATGAAATGGATAACACCAGTGCCTCGTTGGGTAAATGGAGTCAAATGAAAGTCTAAGATAAGTGACTCATATTTGGTAGTAACTCTAACTATTTGGCACATTAATATTGGTTTATAACTTGTATAAACATGTAGGAAAGTGATTGAAAAACTCTACTTACTTATCCAACTGACATAACCAGGTTAAGTTTATAATTTATCAAAATGATTTTAATCTTTGCTTGAAAGAACCAATTGAATAAATTATGCAAGAACAGAGATAACACCAAATTGGAGATAGATTGATAATCCTAATTATATGGTTCTTCTTACTAATCCAAATAACACTTCTAGATTACTGTGATTGACTAGAAGGATTTTTATTCCTTTGGGGAAACAAATTAATCATATCACACAAGTACAACAAATGTGCATTGATAAATTAAATATATACTTGATATACCAATTTATATAATAAAGAAGCATTAAAATGGAGACAACCAGATAATTGAATAACTTCAAAAAAAAATTGATGCCAAGATAACACCACAAAACCAAAGATCTTTCATTGACTTCTTCAAAATATTGCTTGCAACATAGTCTTTCAAAATATAAGGATTATGGAGCTTTTCTGCTATCCATTAATTATCCCTATTCTACTACTATCTTCTCCTATATCCTTCTTTCGGTCTTGGCCTCTCTTATATATACAAGAAGCAACAAGCTTTAGACCAAAAGACATGACTTTTGATAACAAAATAGGATTTGAAACTTAACATAACTTAAGAAACTAACACAATCATAAACATGTGTACCAATCAGTTAATCTCCGAGTAAAAGACCATGGTCATCTAAGACCTGCTCAAAGATTTTAATGTATGATAGGGTCCACATCATTACCGGATGATTCTAATGGTTGTTCAGTTGTGTCCAAAATATCCACTACTCAATTAATAAATAGATTGAAAGCTGAGAGATGATCAATGTATCCTTGTTTTGTGTGAGTATCTGCATTGAATATGGATTCTTTCATATCATACTCTATGTACATGAATTTCTCAATTTACTTTTGAGTAATTTGCAAGACCATATCTTCGTCCTTAATCTCCTCTAATGTAGTGGTTAGAAATATTGTAAAATCTACCTTCCAATCATCCCCCTTTCGAAGATTCCATGTATAATCATGGAGTGCAGGAACCAAATTAAAGCAACTAAGATCCTCCTTGAGTCTGCTATGATACTAATAATGAGACTCCACAAAACTGTTATATCTCTGCAACAACTGATCCTCAACTCATCATCCTGTTAAATATTTCCTTTATTATTTCAGACACAATACTATACTTAATGATTTTCATTTCCTTTCCCAATGTTTTACACTTTTCTTGGGGTTTCAAATGAGAATTTTTCCAATAAGTTGCATCAGCTAATGCATCTAACACTCTTTTATCTTTCTCAAGCCATGGAGCATACAATTCTAGAGCAGAAGAGGGAGATGACTTCTCCATTTGATGTGATAACTACTTTTTCAAATTTTCATTCTCTTTGAACAATTTTTCAATTTGTGCCCTAGTGAATTTTGGCACATTGGCATTCAGCTCTGCAGTTTCTAAGGGATTAGTGTCCCCAACTCTTTTGACCAAAAGGTGTCCAAATAATTGATTAGGATTGTTAATCACTGTCGACCTCTTCTCATGAGGGTATAATGATGAAATAAGCAAGGTATCTTCATCTGGATTATATCTAGACCTTGAATATATCTTATCACTAGCCTGCTCTATTAGGGTCATTGTTGTATCCCCTCTTTTTCTGAAACTGTCGAACACAATTGTTGAGTTCATGTCCCATCCTGGAAGTAGTAATACCCTAGCCTCTTGGAGTAATTCTCTACCTCTTTTAGGTGTGATGGATTACATCTCCCTATCAACTTCTTTTTTCAATTATTCTAAGGCAACAACTTCCTTCTCAAGAGTAATTTCTTGCTCCTTTTGTCTTATTTTCTTCCCCTTATACTCATAAACAAACAATTTGAATTCAGGAATTTAACAAAATCATTATTAGAAATAAATTCATGACCAACCTTCACCCTAATGTCATCAGATAACTCATCTATTGTTTCAAATTTTACAAGCTCCAAAGGGGGCTCATATTGTGTGATCACAAGGGCTTTTATCTATTCCACTGGTTGTTCCTCTTCATTACTCTCTTCATCACTTTCTTCATCACCTTCCTCCCCTTCATCGCTGTCAGTGGAAAAATACACATCGAGAGTGGGTTGTGAATGTATTCTATCTAAAGGCTCCACATCCTCAACCTGTACTCCTGTGTAAGTCATATGAGATGTATCAAAAACATATGAGGGCACATCTTTCACTATTTTATCCATGTGAGGAGTAAGCTGCTCAATCCTAGCCAAGGGATCTGGTATATCAACAAATGATTCTTTATATGATAGGATATTCTTTCTCTTCCATTCATCTGCAAGCATAACTCTATTATAGGAAGCTATTCTTTCACCAGTGTAAGCTTCATCTTGATTCCTGATCACATCATCAAGTGCAAACCAATGCTCACACCTTGAAAAATTAGCAGTTAATCTTGCTTGATGAATAAATCCCTCTACATCAAATTTATCTCTTTCATACCCAAGGGGAAGGTTGTAATGGGCTAGTTTCACATCAATTTCTTCATACCCTTCAATGGCACATACTGTGAAATCTCTGAAACAAAGAGTGTTGGGCATGAGTGAATGCTTATTACGACTCTTGAGATGTTTAGGATCAGACTTTGCTAGTTGTCA
The DNA here is from genome assembly GCA_007258455.2 of Sequoia sempervirens. Taxonomy (NCBI): domain Eukaryota; kingdom Viridiplantae; phylum Streptophyta; class Pinopsida; order Cupressales; family Cupressaceae; genus Sequoia; species Sequoia sempervirens. Next base: position 14,516,353 of record VDFB02137365.1, read on the forward strand.
TACTATTTCCAAATAAGCAACTCTGTTAGGGACCACTTGGGGTAACAAATGTGGAACCCCTTCAAATCCATAAACCCTTATTACTATGCAATCAGAGAAGACATACAAATCTCCCCAATTGTGACTCACTTTTCCCTTTCGGTTACTTTCCTTTGGTCTCAAAAATCTCTATACTTCAGGGGATAAATTGTGATCATATGAATATCCTAGCAACTTCATTAGTGGTTTAACAAATTATTCTTCAAAATATAAGTAATGTGAACTATCCCACCGACTATCCCATAGTGCAGTCCACATCTACACAAGTTTGAAGTTTACATCTTCGTCTATGTCTTTGATTCTTAATTTTTTACCCCACACATTTCTAACATGACCTTCATACAAAAGTAAATGCATCAACAAGGAATAATGTTGTAAGTCTATAGAATCGTTGTTTTTTTTATCCTTTCAATCCCTTGATTTAGGGAATTTTCCAAATAGTTTACATACTCAAATGACCTAGCATCTTTGCATTGTATATTGGCTACTACAAACATCAATGCAATAGACATAAGTGGTGGAACTTCAATTCCCAAGACTTGACCAGTTGAGTAGTAGGTATATTGGAAGTACTCTTCAAACAAATCTATATGAAATGGAGGGTTTTCTTTACTCATAAATTTTTTGAGTTGACCTTGCTCATTCTTAAGTCTATGTAAAGGTAGCTTCCATCTCTTGTAACTAGTATCCATGCAACGATACTCTGTCAAAACGTCTCTAATGGTGAATGGCAAGTTCATGGGACCTTCTAACTAAAACACATTAGAGATCAAGTCCAAGGAAATAACAAGCATATTGGCCCCATTTGGTGATTAGATAGTTATCTTCTTAGGATTATACTGACTAGCCAGGGATTTCATCAATTCTACATTGACAAACACATTTTGCACCACAAGTCTTCCTAAATTCAATCTCCATGGGTTACATATTGGTTGAAACTTGAATTGTTTTTTGTAATGATACATAAAAAGCTCATAACCCTGGTGTGGCATCCATACATTCCCCATACCCCTATGCTTGTCTAACAATTTACTTGTTTGAAAAATTCTTTTGGGCCGTGGCCCTAACCATGGGCACTAGTCTATGAGGTCTTGGTTTAGATTCCTTTTTTCAGTGTTTTGTTTCTCAGCCTTAGGTTTTTCTGCATTTTCTTCCATTGCTAATTCTGAAAAAATTGTAGCTTTCTAGCTAAGAGTGGAATACTTAGGTGAATTTTTGCTTCCCCTATTTTTAATGCTTAAAATCTCCAAGCTCTGCCCCTTCCACTTCTTCCCTTATCATAACCTTTCTAGTTTTTTCAATCGTATGATTAATTCATGGTGCAACTCACTTCAGTTCTGGCTCACTAATACACCACTTGTTTTAGTCTTGTTATCAGGGAGAGCATTTATGTTAAATATACCGATGATGCTCTTGGATGTCACATCAACTAATAGTAATCATTCATTGCCATATCGTTGGAACTTTGATTTTTTTTCTATTAATGGCCACCTTCTTCACCAATGAGAGTTCTTCTTTCAGTCTATCGGCAAGACAACAAACAATGCTACCCTGACACATCCCAACTTCACCGATAAGTGTCATATCTTGATACTTCATGGTTATATTGGGCTATCAGGGAACCTTCATCATTCGTTCCACTGATGCACCCAAGCTGCAATGATGTGATAATCTTTGTTGTTCTCTATCGGCCCATCAGGGGAACTACTTTGGAAGTTAGCCTGATGGAAATATGTTATGTTGATGTAAGGATATGGACTTCCCTTATCGGGCTATTAGTGGGGTAGTAATGGGAGTTCCATCGATAGAGTATTATTAGGTTGATGGTGTCAAAAGGATTTCAATGGACTTCATGGGTGTGATTGCTTGGGTATGATGGATTTTACAAGAACCTCAAAAACTTATCTAGATCATGAAATTGAGTCTAGTGAAATTTTTCAAGGACTAGTTGATAAATGGCTAGAGGCTAATGGAAATATGTGGAATTTTTTTAGTCCTAAGACACTAAGTCATTTTGGCAAAGTCAAGACTTGACTATCGAATCCTTGAGGTTCTCTTTATGAAGTTTTGAGGATAAATTTTCTTTCAAGAGAGATATAATACTTTGTATTTTATCTGTGTTATGAATGTGCAAACACACTCATCGATAGTTAAGTCCTCCATTGGTGCCACCTTGCTTGTAGCAATGGTGAAGTCATTCATGTTATTGTTTTCCTTGTTTTATTATGGTTTCAACATGACACTTGTGTGCACATTTTTGTGCAAATGTGACATGTTTGAACATCTTCATCATTGTAGTTGTTATTTCAAAGGAAAAAATTGGTGTTTGATCAATTCTATCCTAGGTATGTAGATTGGGTATTATAGATTAAAGCAATGAATTTGCACCCTATAATTTTTTCAAATGTTCCCATTATTCAAAATAATGTCATTTTGAAAGAGACCAGTATCTTTAAAAGAATGGACATTTGAAAACATAAAATTTGTTATAAAAATTTGAACATTAACAAAAGTAAAACAATAAACAATTTGACATGAGTTTTCCGCAATCCATGTACTATTGATAAGATTACTTTTGGATTTATCCATGTATCTTTTTGCAATTCAAATTTTAGAGGACTCTCAATAATCTATCATTATTGGTAATGGTCTGAATGCATATTAAGATTTCAAGTTTTATTGAAAAGTAACAGTTAAAACTATTTATTAAGTTTAAATCTTTTGAATGGTTTTTGTATTTTAATATATATATATATATATATATATATATATATATACTTTTTAATAAATAATATGAGATGACAAGTACTTTAGTGTTGAACGTCTAATGAATTGTTTGATTGTCCTTATTTTACTAAAATAATGTCATTTGAAAAGAGATCAATACTATTAAAAGTCTCAACATTTGAAAATTTATAATTTATTATGATATTGCTATCAGGATTCAACTGTGTAGTTTCGAGTCAAACTCATTGACCCATGTTTCATGTTTTGATGAAACATGGGTCAATGAGTTTGACTCGAAACTACACAGTTGAATCCTGATAGCAATATCATAATTTAATGCTATGAGATTTCCACAATCCATAATGCTTACTTTTTCTGTTTCTGGTTTTTGATTGTGTTCTAATTTTTGCATCAACGTTTCGGATCACACTCCGTGATCCATCATCAGGATGTAAAGAGAGCATAAGGAGATGAATATGAACAACGTTTTTGATTGTATTCATCTCCTTATGCTCTCTTTACATCCTGATGATGGATCACGGAGTGTGATCCGAAACGTTGATGCAAAAATTAGAACACAATAAAAAACCAGAAACAGAAAAAGTAAATATCATAATTTGACACGTTGTGGAAAAATACCTCCTACTTATCAATTTATAATTTGTTATAGAAATTTAAACTCTAATGAAAACAAAGTAATAAAAAAGTTGGACTCAGTTTTCCATAATCCGTGTAGAATTGATAAGATTGCTTCTAACTTTAATTGTGTATTTTTTTCAAATCTTTTTCCAATCACGAGTCAGATCATACTCAATTATCCATGACTATCGTCTTCCTAATAATAATCACTGAACATGATAGAAACATCAATTGAATAAATTATACAATTAAATTTAAAACTAATCTTATCAACAGATAAATTATTTAATTTCATTGACTATTATTGGATCGTGTTTGTGCACGGAATTTAATGTCCTGTAGCGTATTTTAGGGCATTCAGTGAAGGTGCGGCACTTTCTAAACAGACATGTGAAAAGGTCTTTTCACCGCCCAGTACAATACTTCTACAGGAAGTTTGAATTTAAAGCAACTGTCAATTAGGTCTTGTCATTCCCAAAAGACAAATCTGGGAGTCCGCCACATTAACATGGCAGGTACTTGATTTACGAGCTGTCTTTCTATAATGACCTTCACAATGAAAGCATTAAGATACGGATTATCTTAAAATGAGTTGTCTCAGATTTGTAAATTGATTTACTTAAAATGGTTTGTATTTGTTATAAATGACATTTTTGTTTTTTTCTGTGATGAAAATCTGGCTAGTTTCTATCCTAAATGAAGATGGGGATTGATGTGTATTCTTTCTTTCTTTTTAGTGGAGGTTTCAGGTTTGGATTATCTTTAACAACTCTGCAAAACAAGACTGGGTAGTTGAAATCTTAGGTACTAACTCTACACTAACAGGAAACACTTTTTTGTAGTTGAGATCTTACAAAACAAGGAATCCCTATCACTGCAAAAAGCTGTAGGTAACAAAATCTAAATGCATTCAACCGAAAGCCCTGAGAGAAGTTTGTGATGAAATTATGGGTAGTTCCTAACCTAAATTAAGATGGGGATTAATGTTTTTTTTTTGTGAATGGAGGTTTCAGTTTTGGATTATCTTAACTACAACTCTGTAAAACAACACTAGGTAGTTGAGATCTTAACTACTAACTCTAATACTGAGATAGTTGAGATGTTAAAAATGAGGAATCTCTATCAGTGCATATTTCCATCTTGATTTCCATGCATGACTGTTGAATTTAAAAGCGTTCATTCTTTTAGTTAAATATCATCTAGTAATTTATGGAATGTGTTTACTGATCTTTTGGGTGATACATATATGCATCTTTATATATTAGGGTTGTTTTTTATCCTTTGCCACAAATATTGAGTTCCTCTTATGATAATGCATGTAACAAGAACACTAAAATCTATTCCCTAGTAGGATTGATTGTGATATTTTCCTATTGTGATGAATTACTATGAATCCATTGATTGATATCAAGTTATATTTTTCCCATTTGGCTTGCCTACATCATGATAAAGTAGAATTTCTACACTATGAATACATGTCTCTCCATTAGAAGCCTTTGGTTAGACATGATTTTTTCATTTATCATCTATAAATATCAATTTGATAATGATGCATTGTTAGAAAAAGGCCAACAATTTTTGATAACATATTTCTAAATATGATAATCATGAAACTCTAATTTTAAAATTTAACGACCCACAAAATCCCTCTTCATTCGTTAATTTGGTCGAGGCTTCGAGACATTCCTTTGCATGTTTGTAGAGAGGAATGCTTGGAAATTTTCAATTGGGAATTCTTTAGGTTATCATATTTAAGCTCCTTATCTATATCAATTTTTTCAATTATATTTATTCAAGATAAGTTATGCAAAGAAATGTGCCCTAAATTTATTGATAGAATATAGAAATAATTTGATTATGGAGGGATTATCTTTAGATCAAGATCATGCAATTATATTAAACATTTGGTTACAAATTTTCTAAGTATTTCTCATTAACTACTCATTCTACTTCATGGTTGGCAACATGGTGGAAGGGAATTGAGTCATAACATTTCATTATTAACTTTTCTAGTGGGGAAGATTATAATGCATCCTTTGTGTGTGTGAATTTTTGTCACTCTAATTCAAATATATCTTCTTCTTTTATGGTTTCCAAATCTCGTTCTATGAAAAGCATAAGCACTTATTACAACTATCTAGTGGCTTATCTTTTGTAGCAAAACTCAAAGAGATTCCTTTCTAGATTTCAATTATAGGAAACAAAAAGAAAATACAAAAACATATGCGTTTATCAAAGTAAATAGTAGAATGAATCTTCATTCTCATGTGAAAAGGAGATAGCCAAGCAATTGTTATTTTTCCTCCAATGAGCTTTTGTTTGGAAAGATTTATTTTGATTGGTTTATTACATATTTTCTTAAATAATTTTTAGCTTTCTTAGGTATGCATACTTAGGGATTAAAGTTTAGAACAATATCAGAATTTTGACCAATAAAGTGGTTTTAGTTGAAATTATTTCACTTGAAACTACTTGACACATATCTAGCACAAATAGTTTCAAGTGAAACATTTTCACTCAAAAATATTAAATTTATATATTCAATTTTAAAAGTAAAACCAAGTTGAATATATATGTACTATTTCAACAACAACAAAAAAATTACCCAAAACTTTATATGCACAACAACTTAAACCCTCTTTTTGAAAATTCATCAAAAATTTGAATTAAAATCCATATTTATCCAACTAGGTTTAATATCATGAAATTTTCAATATACCATTTTTTACATCTCAAAGTTTAGAATCTACTTTTGTTTCGTTTGGGATAATTAATAGTTTAAATATGATTGAAACAAAAATATTGGAAGTAGATTATTATTATAATTTATTGGAAGTAGTTTATACATGGTAAATTGGAGGTGATAATACCCTCCAAGATGGTATATTTTTCTCAATTATAAAAGATATAGAAAAAAAGTTGACATCCCATCAAAACTATGAAATTTTGAATAAATTTTTCTCTTAAAATTATTCATGGAACATTTATTCAAAATTGATTAATTTTTCACCATATAATATATTTTAAAGTTATCTAAGGATGAAAAAAAATGTTTAAATTCTCTATAAATTTCCAACAAAAAGGTGACATAGTTTGAAATTTTTACTCACAATCTTGATAGTCTTGAGTGGCATGAATGGTGTCTCCATATTTCACTTTCTTCATCCTTTATATTGATTGTAAATGTACTCACATAGTAATGCTTTCACTTGTTTCACATAATCTCATTCTCTTCGATATAGTGATCTAGGTGTCTAGCTTTCATTATATCTTTCTTGACATATTTTTATCTCTACTTAATGATAAATAATATTTCTTAGTATATTTTATAGACTACAATACTATTGTGGTTGTAACTATATTATTAGGACTTAGTGATCTCTTTCTTATTAAAAAATGCAACATGTATTAGAGATCTGCCTTTTCTTATTCTATTCAATGTTTCCTACATTTAGAGATTTAGAGATATTTATTTTATATATTTTAGATGAAATCTAATCATTTTCTATGAGATTTTGTTTCTAGATCTAAACTTGCCATAATGAGATCAAAATAGTGAGACATACTCAATACAAAATAAAATGTATCATTTGAATCTTATAGAAAATTTAATATTATTAAATATACATGATGAAGCCACTCTAATAGGACTTTCCATGAGCACATGAAATTTATTTGACCAAATATTTAGTGGATAATATTTTCATTAAAAAATAGCTATATACCTCCATGATAGAATATTATGGTTTTGTAGCTAGGAACATGCATATTTTCAATAATAGAATGACCTAGTTTTACTCTTATAGATTCAAAATGGAAGATGAGGATCATTCCATGAGACTTATTTATTATTTAATAAATTCATGGGATCACCTTGTGATGGTAATTAAGATAACAACTTATAAATGCATTATGAATGACATATTTGTCTAATTAATTTTAGAGGAAACATGAAGAAAATATTCTAAATTTTCTAACAATGCCCAATTATTTTATGGTAGATTAAGAGAAAAATAAAAAAAGGACAAGAAGAGATCAAATTTAAGATCAAATCATACAAGAGCTACAAATCTCCTAAAACTAGAAGGGTTGCTACCCATTACAAAATAGACATAGAGGGAAACCAAGAATTCACGAGCAATAAGAAAACCAAAAGAGTAAACAAAAACTAGAGCTTAAATAGTTCAACTAGTAGGGAGATAAATAAAAAGAAACCCACGAATCTTGGACCAGCACAAAACCACTAGAAATCTATAGGTCTCCCAATAACTTGAGACCAGTGATCACATTCCATTCCTAAGATAGGAATTAGAGCTTCTTTTCAAAATTCATAGGCCCCTATTGAATGGCCTAGGTATTTGTTGTTCCATCACAAGCTGAGGTGTCTACCTTCTTTCCCTTCTTTTGCGTGAGGCCATCATCCACACCTTCTGCAAGCCACTTTCCCTGGCTCTTCCTTAACTCATCCTAAAAAACATGAAGGGTGAGGGCAATATTCTTCATGGTTTCTTTGGTGTAGTCGATGATAAGCCTCAAGCAATGTATGGTCTTTTCTTAGTTCTAATGGATGGCATCAATCTCAATCAGTAAATTCTTCTTTTCTTCCTCAATACCAATGATGGCCCAAAGATCATCTAGCTCTTTTTCCCACCTTTCCCACCTCTTAAAAGACCTATCCAAAGAAGTAATCATGTCCCAATGTGTCTTATTCTCCAACTCCCTAGGCCATAAGACCTGTTGTTCCAGAACCTTGCCTTCCAAAATTTGGATTCTTTCTTTAGTCGTGACCAACTGACCCAAGAGCCATTTCATAATATCCTTCAAAACATTAATAGTATCTGAAATTTCATTCAATTTTTTGCTTAGGGGTTTGATAGGGAGGCAAAACAACCTAAGTTCAATACAAGGTTACTCCATATTGATGCATATTTTGGGAGAATTTTGTGGGTTAGGGTTAGAAATGGGAGGGGTGTTGGAAATCTTCAAGTCATGGCCCTGAGTTAAGGAGTGAATAGGAAAGTTACCTGGGGTTAGATTCCATGAATCATCATCATCATTAGAATTATCAAAATCATTCAACCTAGAAGAAATGGGTGTGGGCGTGGGCTCCGATAGAGGAGTGTGTTTGATAGGGATGGGGGGTTATTATCATTAATGTGGGCTTTACCCTAGGCCTGAGTGTTTTTTCAAATGGTATGAGTTGTTTCATTAATAGTGATAGAAGGTGTGGGGTACCCAAGGGGGTTGGTGTGGTCAAGACAGTCAAGGTGATCTTGCACATAGTAGCAAGGGAGGGAAGCAACATAGAATGAAACTTTCATAAGTGCAAAATAAGGCCCTAGTGAATGGGTAATTTCTTGCATTTAGCTTGGACATTTCTAACAAACTGCTCAAGTGAAGACATGAGCCAAAAGGGGAAATTCATCTTAATATTATACCTAAGATGATTGAGCATAGGGAAAAGGTTGGAATGGAAGTGGTGGAATGTCCTTTCAAGAGTGACATACCTCATGAGAATTTTAGCAATGGTGTTCCAAACACCAGGCAGGTCCATGCGGTTGAAACCATTGTGCAACTTGTTCACCTTCTCACCCTCTTTTAGGAGCTATTTCGTGTCATCCTAGTAATGGATTTTTTTACTTTTGAGGAATGAAAATCCTTTCTAGAGAAAGCCTCGTAATGTTTGCAATAGGCTCAGGGGTCACCATAAAAGAAATCCCACCAACAATTACAGTCCCTTCCACCCAAGAATTGGTTAACTCCAATGACTTTTTGGGGTTAACACCCTACATCCCCTCTACATACAAGGCCAACTTTCCCCATTCAACAATAGTCCACACCTCCTTATATTTCTTCCAACCATCATAGTTAGTAGGTTCACCCTAGAAAAAATTCCCTCCCATCGCTTAATCCACAAGTTTCAAAGCAAAGAAACACTAGTAATGGAAATGGCTATACAAAAACTAGAGCCAAAAGTAATAATAAAAATGCATAGATTGATTAGCAGGATTAAGTTTCCATAAATGATGAGCATGTAAACCATCAAAATTAGTTGGCATTTGGACAGTACTTTGACATCATTTTGAAATAATTTGAGCGCTTGACTTGAGATATGGAGGATATTATCCCATTTTACTAAATTTTGAGTTAATAAAATTGTCATTAACTATGCTTTAGGACATAGAACAACAATCTTCTACACTCTCTCATTCAATGAAACCCTAGAGATATCAAGCTAGGGATGGAATGAGTGAAAGAGATCTTGCAATAGGGTGTCTTAGGGTATGATTAATGACTAAAGATGGGGTTCACCACCAAGCTAGGGCTAGTAATGATAAGAAATCTAAATGAAATGCAAAGTACCATGCAAAACCTAACTAATGACCTAGGAAATGAAATTGAAATAAAAATAAAGGATTGATAAAGTAAAAAGATACACTCGAGAGAGTTATGAGGTCAAAAAATGATAGAAAACCCTAAAATATTGTTGTTTAATGACAAATAGGACTCATAAACCATATTTAGTCCCAAACTAGGGTTTTTGTGCCAAAACTAGAATCTGACAATGTACGATTTGAATCTACTAAAACCAAAAATATGTATTGTATTGGGATTCATATGCCACAAGTGGCATATCAGTCCTAATCTTCTTTTTCAGAGGGTTAGGACCTGATTCTACTCCCTTACCCCTTCTCTTCCTTCCACACTTTGTTTCTAGATTTGAAACCCTAATTCACAACCTATAGGTGACTTTCCATGAAGATGAAAACCTTGCGACAACTTGATGACTTTCTTCAACTTCGCAACCTAGTCTTAAAAGGATCTTCAAGCCTCAAGACACCTATATCTCTAATTACACATGTAGAGAAAGAAAAACTTGTTGATTGTTAGGAAATAGGGTTTTTCCTTAGTCAAACCCTTTTTAGGTAATTAAACCAAATGATGAGATAATGAAATAGGGACATGAAACATGAAAATGATACTTTGAATGATTTCTTGTAAATCTACAATCAAACATGAAGTGGTTTTAAACACCTAAAAATGACCTAGGCCTGCAAGCATCATTTTTACCACTTTTGTCCCAACATTACCAGACATTAATTATGTCCTTGGTCCATTATCTCGACTTATTAATAAATTAATTATATGATACTGTCTGATTGCTAGCCAGCTAATGAGCTGACAACATCACACATTACATCTCAGCAATTAAATAAATTCCTTAATTTATTTAATTGCCTTCTATTCACTTTATTCCTTATTGATTATTAAATAAATAAGTTTCTATTATTTATTTAATGTCACTAATTGTCATAATTAAATGAATGAATTAATTTATTTAATTATCAGTCTTATTTGCTAAATTAAATAATTAAATTTAATTATTTAATTGCCAAATTTGAAGTTCTCATTTTAAATAAATTAAAATATTTAAAATGTCATCTCTTCTTAACTACAAACTCATTTTGGTAAATAATTTGAAAACTGATTATTTACTATTTCTCAAAATTCACATTTGGAATTAATTTAATTCCAAATCGGTAACTTTTCACCAAGAGTCAAGTAATTGGGCAGGTTCTCGACCCTTCCAAAATTGATCTTCAGCCCACTCTTTATCTTATTCATTTTTGAAAATCTTTATTTTCAAAAATGTTTCTTCATTTATTCTCCACCATCGATCCAATTATCTAAGATATTATCTTGACTATTTGATTAATGAATTTTCCCTAACCCTAATTAGGGATTCTCAGATTTAATTTGGACATTACATTTTAGGTTTTGGTCAGAAGTCAATCTCACCCATCCATTCAAAATGGTATTTTCTATAAAATGCCATTTTCCTCTCACTTTTCGATTACACGCATTCACTTTATACAATTTTGCACTTGCACTCCTAGGCTTTGCATAGCATTTATTATCTTTATTTGATCAAGTCTTAATAGGTTTAGGCATTGGAAATCATAGTCATAGGCATAGGCATTAGGCATATCTAAAATCCTTCAAAGCTTGGTGTAGGACATAAACATCTATTTGCAGATTGCTCGCATGACAAATCTGAGGGCAAAGTATCATCTAGCAAGCAAGAAGGTACTATGGAGGTGATCATGGAAGTTTTGAGAAACAAGTATAATTTTTTTTATTATTTAATTTCCTTTGTACTCGTAGGTCTTTGGGTTTCTCTGTCCTTCATTGATTTATTGCTAACCATCTCTAATCAAAACCTAAAAGAAATCCTCAGTTACATTGGTGAACCCGACTCTATTTTTTTTGTTATTTTCGTATGTTTTTTGTGTTTTCTACTATTTTGTAGGTACAGGTATGGAGCAACGCAACTACTTTTTTTTAACTTGTGACGCATCTGATGCGTCACAATGCATTAGCCAATAGAAATGCTACAATCACCTTGTCGTGCCGCAATCGTCCTCAGGAAAGCCGCAGTTGAAATATCGAAACACATCTGATACATAGAGTGACACAATCACTCTATTGTGACTCATTCAACTGGTAAAATTTTTTGTTATTTCACATTCGGTTTTTTGTTGTTTTCTATGTTTCTTTTATCCTGGTTATTTCCTGCACTCTGCGTAGCATAGGTTTTCTGTTACTAATTAGGATTTGCAGCTTGTTGGCGGTTACTTTCATGGGTTGAAGACAAACACTAAAACTACTAACAGATTGTTTTGTAGGTTCGACCATCAAAGACTAAACATCAAAACAATGTGCTTGCATTTTTAGTAGTGTAACACACATTTTATTTTGGTGCAATTAAAACAAACCTCTATTTGATCATGTTTGAATGTGTTTGCAAAGTGGTAGGTGAGTATGCTCTCACCTTGTGAAAGCTTGGTGATCAGAAAACCAGACCCGTTTTTATCTATTTTTACTTGACGATTTGGTATATCAGAGTATCCTCTCCTCTTGCACTTTTGGGCGATCTTGGGTGTAAGAGAAACAGTTACCAACTCTAGAAATTGGGTCTGCTTGAGGATTTCATCACCCCAACGTGAATGAAATTGGCAACAGAGTTAAAGCTAAGCTACCCCTAAGTGGTATATAAATGTAAATCTTAAGGGAAAACCTAAGATTGTGAGTGTGGATGTGTCATACGAATAGAGTTGTACTCCCTTAAACCCTGTTGAGCTTAACCTCTTCAGGCTGGAGTGCCACCTTATTGGTGAATAATCTCTTGCCCCATGTATGGCCACTTGAATGGGGGTCCCAAACTAAAAACCTTTGTGTAGTAAGCCAAAAACCTTCTATTTGCTAGCACAGCACCAGTCAGTGTGAAGGCATCCACACTTTCACAGTTTGTAGTAGAGGTGATCAATCTGCCATGGGAGTTTCATGGGGGTTGGAAGCTTGGTTGGCCTGAGAAGAGATTGCACTATAAGGGGGTGCCCGTGTAGCCAAGCTTCTGAATTCACATGCTACAGATATGCGGTTGGGGAAACCCGCGTGGAATCTAGTGAATATTGTCATGGCCTAACCTAGGATTGTACTTATTTGATGTGCGATTGGTTACTTTCAAAACACTGTGCTTGTCAAGTGCTTTTTGGAATCATCACATTTACAGTTCTAAACAAAACATTCAATATCAGACAGAACAAATTTTCCATCAAAATGACAATAACTCATTTTTCACAAACTATGTCGCATTTGACAAACCGCATTTGCATTTCTAAGTTGCAATCGCTCTGTTAAGCTGCATTTGAAATTTCAAACATTGCATATGAATGCATCGCGATGCAACTGACTGCCACAGAGTCACATCTACTAAACCAAGTCGCATTTGTCTGATCCTAAGTCACATTTGCTCAACCTGAGCCGTATTCGCAAAACTGCGATGCAATTGAAACCTCAAACGACACATTCGCTTGTCACAATTAAAACTTCATATAAATTCAAATCTGAAGTCTTCACCTTGTCAATCATTTTTCAAACATTGTTTCCAAGAAGATTCTATCAGAAACCAAGTTTGAAATTGCTCAAAGTTTTGACCTTTAGTTTGCATTCGTCACCATAGGTTTCATCCTTCATTCTTCTTAGGATTGCATACATTAGACATTAGGTTGTCCCTAGGTTTACATTGAGCATACTTAGGATTAGGCAAATCTCAGTACAATTGGCAACATCATTGCTTTCAAAATTAGGCTCTCTTGGACTAAGTTAT